>RJWH01000289.1:858842-977077 GCA_004363575.1 Solenodon paradoxus
GGGGGGGTGGCTGTGACAGGACATCCTTGGTGATCTGATCCTCAAGTGTAGGAAGATGTTTGATTGTCTTCAAGTCAATGTGAGGCTTATGAATGCAAACAAGATCTTGGAGAGACATGAGCAGACCTTTGGTTAAAGTGCCCAGAGAGTCTTACACAAAGGCCATGTTTTTGTCTATTCGACTAAAGACAATGAAAACCTGATTCAAGTATGTATGGTCCTGTGAGTGTGTCCAGGGCTGATTCTACAACGGAAAAACTCCTGGTGGGAAGGGTAAAACTCTGGGGTCCTTTGTGGATTAGGCTGCAGCCTTGCTGTGTGGCCAAGGCAGATGCAAGACCTTCAGGCTGATGAGACCCCAAAACTGTACCAGAAGACCTGCCTAGGATGATGTAAGAGGTGCAGGGAACCTTAACATCAAGACAGTCACCTGGGCACCGGTCAAGGGTGGGGCACTGCGTCCCTCCCCACTCAACTTAGTCTCTTGTCATTGGGCATGGCTGACACAGGACTAGAGGGTATGGGTCTGATCTTTGATGACACCATCAGATGATTTCCGTTCTGTATACCCAAGGGACAGTGAGTCAACACTGACCAACTTCTCTGGCCCTAAAGGCGCCGACATCCCCCAAGGAGTCCCACACTGAGCTTTGGACCCACATCCCATTTCCTTCTTCTGCAGAGAAAGTGCTCTATATCTCACACACGTGGCCAGGTAGACACCCTGAGCGGTGACCGAGAAACTGGACATCTATTAGCTTGCAGCCTCAGTTTCCTCCTCTGCAGTAGGGGCCACCCACTGCACTGGGGGGTGGGCGGCACTGGAGCACAGAGGCTCCAGAGGAGTAATAGTGGGTGCAGGGCCTGGCACTGGGCATCCTGGCTCCGCCACTTCCCTTCCCGCTCCAGGAACCCACTCACCACACATCCGAAAGAAAACAAACACACCCTGGCCTGCCAGGGACTCAGACTTGCAAAGAGCAAAACATGAACGGGCAAGCGCCTCCTGACAGAGGCTGGCAGGCCCCTCTGTTCCATACTGGGAGCCTGTCAGCGGGCACAGCATCAGGTGGCCTCCATGAGGCTGCAGACATCCCTGGGCTCTGATGGGAGAACACAGAGATGGCCAGATGCATGGAGATGGGGATCACAATCACACAGGACTCCTTTGCGAGTGCTCAATCTACTTTGACACTGGTATCAGTGACAATTGTCAAGCAGGTTGTGACCTGAGTCAACTGGTGGCCTTTTGAAGCACTGACCAGGTACCGGGAAGGGCCTAACTAAGCTTATCCAGTCCAGACTCTTACCTGATGAAGACTCCTGCTATCCCTCCAGCCAGACAGGCCTCTTTCACACGCCATGCCCTCGCCCATTCCCTGACACGTCCACTGACCACACTGCCCTCGCTTCCATGTTTGGGCTGGCTCTTTTCTCACATGAAGGGTTGGCCTGCATGATATCCCCTGGAGTCACCTCTCCTGACCACCCGGGGGCGTTCTCCATGAACTTCCATGCCCTCTGCCTCCCTCGTCACGCTTGTCTCCATGTGTCATTTCTTTCACTGGTGACTACGTGCTACCCCCACTGGGCTATTGTCTCCTTCCTCCTCATGCAGTGCCCGGTGACCCGTGGTGCTTCGTCAGTCTCTGCTCCCTTGAAGAGCATTGTTCCAGAAAGGGTCAGCACCAAGCCCTGCATACCGCTGTCATGGCTGAAGTTCAATCAATAAGCTCAGAGCCATGTCTGTGGAGCCCTGTCACGTGGGCGGTACAGGAAGCCAGCACCAGCAGACGAGATCGGTCAGCTGTGTAGACCTCCAGCTGGGGCACCTCTGGCTGGGGCGCTTCCATCTGTCAGTTAACTGTCATGATGCCGCCCCCCGCCCCACATCACTAACTGCAGAGAGGACAATCACCAAGGCCCTCAATGTGGAGGCTGACTTGCTCTGTCCTTGAAACCAACCAGCTCTGGCCTCAAGTTTGTGGGTTCCTACTGCAAGGATGCTATTAAAAACACTTCTCTAAACACCAACCCGAAACACCTCCTCAAAGAACAGAAAGTGTGTGTGTGTTTTCTAGTTTCGAATTCAAAGCAGAGCAAACGACACCGAGATGTCAGCTGGTTCAGGGTCAGCCCTTCAGTGTCCAGGACATCTTGAAGCTTCAAACCCCGGCATGGGAAGCTAACACTTTGAAAAAGGAACTGAAGAAACGTCACAGGGCAGAGGTGCCTCTGTGAAAAGGAGGGTGGAGGCACAAGTGAGAGCCAGCTGCAGCTGCAAGGCGAGGCGGGAGGGTCTCAGGGGCCAGCTCAGCACCAGGTGGTTTTCAGAGTCCATGGCAGGATGAGAGCTGCTGGCAGCTCCTAACAAGGGATCTTCTCCATCACCGGGAAGTCAATGGTGCTGGAAGAGTTCCAAGGGGAAAGTCCCTCTAGTTACTCAGCGGGAAAAGAAATTACCTTCTTGGTCTGGAATCTGGGGATATTTTATGCAGATGTCTCTAAAAGAAGTTACTAGGGGAAGCCGCCTTGCCTCCTATGGTTCAAGCAAGCTACTGCTATTAAACATTGCACAACTCTGGGGCAAGGCAGGGGTGGGGTGGGTTTGGGGCCCCCCTCCTTGTCCCCTCCACAGCCTGTTCTCACGGGAATTACTTATTCTCTTCTAAGGACACTTCATTATCACCCCCTCCAAGCACGTCATTCAAATGCCTCTGATGGGGTGGGGAAGTGCCGACAAGGCCAGGCCATCTCTGGGGTGCAGGGCACCCAGGAGTGGTGGGGGTGCCACAGGGGCTTCCCAGAATGGCAGCTCCACTTCCTGCCAAGAACTGGACAAAACAGTCTCACTTGTGCTTTCTTTTCATAGCACAGGCTGTGTAATCTCACCCTGCCCTGTTGAGTTAACAAGTTGCTGGGGTCCAGGATGGACTGTGGGCCACACAGTTTTCATGCGGTTCTGCTCCATCTGCTGGCCAGAGCAGAGGCAGGTGGGTGGACCAGACAGCCCTTCTCCTCGGGCACTGCCACTGTCTGCCAGCATGCAGGAAACACATCTGCTTGGAGCCACCTAGAATGAAGCTGCAAGGGGCAAGCCTGAGGATTTCCAGGATGGCCCAGGTGATGGAGGAGGGTCCTAAAACACCGCAGGAAGGGGGACACATCTGCAGAGGGGCTCTCTGGATGCCTAGCATTGAGGGACTCTGTTTCCAGAGACAGCTCCAAGAACCATGAGGAGGTATGAGAAACAAGGAAGCTTATAGATGAAAAAAAGAGAGAAAAGGAAAGAAGGGAGGAAGGAAGGAGTGGGAGCGGTGGGAGGGGGAGGGAATGCCATGGCAACGGCCCACCTCCCGCCCACCGCAGCCGGGCTGACGCACTTGGAACGGCCGGTTCCCACCAGCTCGGAAGGTGAGCAAGCCCAGAACTCATTAAATCCCTTCCCAGCGACTCCTGTCTGCCTGCAGATAGTGAGCAGGGAGATATAAATAGCGGTTATGTAACATCTCTTTGTTGATTCCTGTGCTCACCAAAAATGCAGGATGACCTTGTTTTTTCTGCAGGCTTCTTGGCCTGCTGTGGACTTCCAACCAGTCAGGGACATCTTCACAGCTGTGCAGCAGGCGACCTGAGTTGAGGGACTCAGGGTCATACTCTAAGTAGGGAGTGCTCATGACTGTGAAGTACTCCACAGGTACAGAAGGAGTTCACCAGCTGTAACCAATTCTCCAGGAACCTTGTGGCTTCCTCTTAGAACACTGGCTGACAGTACCAGGAGTCACACTAAGATCCAAAAGCAAGGAACCATGAATAAAATGGCTGCTAGGGTTTCTAAAGGAGGTCAGAGCATGCAGAACCTGTACACGGACTGCTGACATTTAACAGGCGAGACAGCAGAGTCCAGTGGACTGAGGTCTCCTCCTGAGCCTGTTCTGGACAGGCAGGAGGGACTCCCCAGGTCAGTCCCACCACCACCTCCAGGCTCCTGGGGCTGCAGACACGGTGCTCCGCTGCTGAGCCCATGGCTCTACCTGGAGATGCCACATATCCTTTTCCAACGTCACCATGGAACGCCCCCTTAAGCCTTGCCCAGGAAATGTCTCAGGACCTGTGGCTTCAGCTGGGAGGACCACACATCACTGTGGATGGTGCAGGGCTCTGAATACAAATGCTTCCAGGGGACAGGGGCAGGCCTCAGAGTTCGTGCAGGTCCCCCTCAGCACACACACTCCCCACACATAGTGTGTGCAGTGTGCGTTTCAGGGAAACAAAAGACCCCACAGGCCTTAGTGGTCCAGAACGCGTGGCTGTCACCTCTGCTAAGGGATTTCCTCTTCCTTCGGAACTGTGGGTAGCCAACAACACAAGAATGCACAGATTCGGGCAGAAGACACCACGTCCTGGAGGCCTTAGTCCTTGGTCAGCACAGAACTCTCAACCTCATGCCTCCTCCTCTCCCAAATTCCTGGCGGAAACCAGGTTCTGCCTGGCCCACTGCTTCCCAGGAAGGTCTGGCAGGAGCCCATGTGTCTCCCCAGCCCGACCAGCTATGTTGCCAGGTAACAGATGTAGAAATATGCTCAGAAAACTGTATGTGACAATATACAACCTCCGCTCCACAGCTGATAACCGAGGGAGTGTTAAAACACCATGTTCTCTTAACACTTGGGCTCTTGGTGTGAAAATAAAATTAAACGGATACTTCCTCTTGTAAATATAAGTCAGGCATACAACTCACACGCATCCACTAATTGGAAATGGTAGAGGGGTTTGCAACAGCCATCTGCAAGCACCCTAGCTTTTGCTCCCCCGCCCGACCCCCACCAACATGCATTCCTGAAAACTCAGAGATAAAGACAAGTCTTTCTCATGTCAGTAACAAGCTGACCCCTAACCAGAGGCAGCTACTCATAAGAACGACACATGGAAACCAGAGAACAGGTCCTTATGATGATGGAGATGAGCACGTTTCCATGCTGTGAATTCGTAAGTCAACTGTTAAAATTATAACTGGATAACCAAGCAGCAGTTCTGACTAAAGCAGCAGCTTCCTAGGCCACTCAACCCTAACAAGAGGAATAGCATGGGTCTATGGAGTGGAGAGGTAGCAGCGCTCAGCAGCTCCCTGACCAGAGACCTACGTGATGTCAAAGTCGTCTGGCATGGTAGAAAGTTGACTGTTCGGGGACAGACCTGGCTCCAACCTCGGTGCCACTCTCTTTGGCTAACAGCCCTAGCTCTCTGACTTAGTTTCCTCATCTGCTAGCTCAGAATGGCCTTATGCACAGCACCCACTCTAGAACGGGCACTTAGAGGCAACTCCGTCTGTTCCTTTCCTTCCCCAAGAGGAGTACTGTCCAACCAGACGGACGTGAATTTGGGAGAGTCGGGGCTGGCACTACCCCCTGCAAAATGGCAAAAGCTGAGACCCAGAAAGTCTCACATTATGCCAAAGTGTATGTGCTCCTTTAGACAAAAGTGAAAAAAAACAAACAGTTGGTCACATAATCTAACTTTTCACAAGAGCCCTAAAGATGCGAGCTGCCCTCTATCTCCAGGGAGAAAGGTTGTGCAGAGTTTCCTTGTTATTAACTTGTCCTCAGGGATGTCTGTTCAGACCCAGAAAGAGCTGTGGGCCATGTCTCTGCTGGGGAGATGGGTGGAGGCCAGGCTGTGGGGGTGAGAAGCCCCAGCCCCACAGGACATATCACAGACACACGACCAGAGAGTTCTGGGTTACCGAGCTAGTAGCAGGACGTCTCAGATCCTTATCTCCAACTCAACAAAGAGGGGTGATGCTGGGTAGTCCCCACCATGGGGGGTCACCACAGAGAACAGACAGGGTCATCAGAGATGTATCAGTCTAGCTCCCGGCAATGGTACGCTTTGTGCTGGGACCCAGGATTGTTCCCAGGTCATTATTAAGAAGCAGAAGCAGTCCCACTGACTAGCACCAAAAGGCTAGTTCTTTCGTTGACATGATGTATTGCCCTTGAACTGGAATAAACTTTACACCTTCCCCCTCCTCTCTGTGATGGTAACCCATTAACAATGGCCTTCTCTATGTCCTGGGTCGATATTCAGTGAGTCTAAGAAGGCCAAAGCAGCTCATGGGCAGAGAGGGTCAAACCTCTTTTTCACAGAGAGACTACTACACGAGCACCCCCTCCTACCCCCGACAGCAGGCAGACCCGAACCAAGAGCCCAGAGCTTGGAAGAAATGGGCAGAGGAAGACAAGTAGACAGACAGCCATTCACCAGGAGCAGTCCCTCAGGGAAACACCCCACTGAGCTCAGAGCTGGCCACTAAGCATCCCACCTATTTCCCAGGGTTAGTCTAAACAGTAAGGTTCCCGACAATGACTCTACCTACAGACGGAGTTTCCTGCACCGAAAGCACAGAGAGATTGCTAAGGTATTTGGGGTGAAGACAGACATGGACCCTGCCCCCTGGATTCTGAGGCCGAGTCTCCACTTAGGGGTGGAGCACATTGATTGTAGTAAATGTACACCCAGAGACCACCTTCCACCTCAGGGACAGAGAGGAAGCTTCCAGAGCAGAAGGCATGTCGCATAGGCTGGGGCAGTGGCCGACAGATGAAGTCATATGCAAACAGGTCAGGGACTGCAGACACTGCTGCAGAAACCTGAGGGTGGCCAGGAAGGGCGGCCTGGACACAGGGAAGAGGTCAGGATTCTGTTTGGGGGATGTCACTGGCTGTGGTGTGGACCAGGGGACTGTCCTGAGGACGTAAGGTTTCTAGGCAGCTCTATGCCCAGCAGGGGGAAGGCTATGGTCAGGAGTGGGCAAGCTGGAGCTGAGAGCCCTCCCAAGCCCAGCGCCTCCATCCCAGCTGGCCGCACTGGGCACGTCACGTAACCTCAGGTACCAACCACCCGCTCACTGCCTGTCCTCACTGAAGGCCGACCCCTGACCACCAAGAGCAGGTGAAACAGCATGTGTCCCCAGTGGAAGCCAGGGTGGAGGGGATGCTGCCTGAGGCTTGTGGGCTGGTGATGGAGGGCACCGGTGTGCCTGCCCACTGGTGTGTGAACACAGGGGGATGGAGAGGGGGGTGATGGTTGGTCATGCTCATTTAGAGGTAAAACGGGTCCCCCAGGATGGGAACAGAAATCTAGAAATGAGCTGGGAGAGATGGAGGTGGACAAGCTCAAAGTTGACATGATACCAGCCCACAGGCTCACTGGACCGAACGTACTACCCAGGAGCCTAGCAGACCATACCACCTTCTAAACAGGAAACAAATGCAACAAAATGGGTGAAGTCCGCTTTTAAGTAATAGACATTTTATTAAGAAGAATCGCCAGCTCACCATGGGATTTTTTCCATGACCTTTCCACCACGGGGTGCTTTCCTGGCATCAGCCCATCTAACCAGGTTTCCTACAACTTTGAGACTTGAAACCAGGACCAACCAGAGGGTTGCCTGGCCCAGGGGAGGGGTGGGGGACGTGCAGGCTGGTGCAGAGTGGAGGCGTGTTCAACACCCTGCAGCAGGACACATAGTCACCCTACATCTAACCACCCTGGGCCTGTCCCTCCTGCTCCCCCGGTGCCACTTGAGGGGGGTCAGGGACTGGGCTGTGTGCTGGGACATGCAAGGCTAGGCTCCAACCCTCAGCGCCTGCAGAAGCGGCTCGTGTGTCTGCAGGGTGAGGGCTCTCCCTGGGTCCTGGTCACCTCTGTAAGTTCCTTGCAGCTCCTGAAGTAGAGACCCTGACTTCCAGCATCTCCTTTTACAGCTAAGCTGAGTTCAAGGCATCCTGAGAGAGCCCACGGTCCCCGGCTAGCAGGGCAGAGCTGGGTTTCCTCAGTGGTGTTCCGCACTGGGGGCCAGGGACTCCGACAGGTGGTGTCCCCAAAGTGCCCCTCCGATGCCTCCCCTCTTGCTTTCACCCCAGGCCGGGGAGAGGGCAGCTGCTTGCTCACTGCCCACTACTCTCTTTCCCATGTGGATGAAACCTGAGGTCAGAAACACCACTTGGGAGTGACTCATTTCTGACTTCCCTGCCAAAAACAACACCCTTTTACGTAACTCGCTTGCCACCCTCCTCCCCAGGGAGACAGCCCTGTCAGACAGACCCGATCCTCCGCACACCAGAGCCTTCCTTCCGTTTCCAGCAAAGCCAAGTCAGGCTGCCCTGCCTGCCTCCTCTCTGTGGGGTCAGAGGCTGCGAGCCATGCTGCCACTCCCATAGCTGGCTGTTGTAGTGACATCCATCTCACAGCTCACAGAGGTGCTGGGGCTGATCTCTTCAGTCAACCTGGAAGTGAAGGTGGACCAGGGATCTTCCTCGACTCCACCTGCCAAGCCAGCTCCCTGACGGGGCCTTCTCACACTTTCCAACTGGCTGTGTACGTGCAGAGAAGAAGCCTGTCTGGGTGTGTCTGTAGGCTAGACTTGACAGAGGAGTAGCTGTGGGTAGCCACATGATTCACCAAATTCACTGTGCTTCTGCAAACAGAAGCAATTAGCCCAAAGCATCTTTCTGTCCTACCTGCCTCCCATAATTAGCTCAGAAATTTTTGTTTTTGAAGGAAAAGTACAAGCAGGAGGGAAGGCAAGTAATTAGGTGGGAAGGAAGAGAGGAGGAAGAAGCATCTTTTTACTTTTTACTTAGTTGTTCACGCTGGTTGCTTTCCTCTGGGTTCAGGACTTGAACACGGGTATGTGGCTTGTTCCTTTGGAGGCAACTGACCTAACTGCTGCTCCACCAGAGTGTGCCTGCTCTGAGAGTCTCTATGATCACGTCTGCACGTCTCTTCTTAAACTCCTGTATTTGCTTTAAAAAAATCACAAATTGTTCAAAAAAGGCACATTCAAAGACCTGTGCTCCTCAGGTGAGGGTGGGTCCGTCCCCTGCAGGAAGAGGAGGTGCAGGAACTTCCCACGGAGTTGAGGAGGGAGGGACAGGCCTTGGCCAGGACTCTGGAGGTGCAGTACTGTGAAGCTGGCTGAGCCCTGAGTCTGACAAAAATGAATGCAGAAACACCTGCTTATTTTATAGCTCCCCACGTGATACAAAACATCGAGCTGCAAGGAATGATTTCTGGGGGCTGGAAGGAAGAAGGGGCCCCCCACTGGGCACAGAGACAGTGCGAATGACTCAGTGAGCTTGTTCCTGTGCTTGACAACGTATCACCAACTCCGGGGAAACAGGGATGATGGTGCATCCCATTTCTACAAGCAGAGTCAAGTCAGAGCTGCTGCAGTGACCCCCAGGTAGGAGGGGTTTTGGAGGGCACAACCATCCCCAATGTCCCAAAAAAGAGACAGGCAGGGGCTAAAGGTGCCAGGGCCTGGCCAGGAGTCTGTGGTGAATCCAGCCCCCGGTACTGTAGGCTGTGGAGGCGATGCGACGGGCACAGGGTTTCTGAGTATGGGGCGGCTCTGTGAGGGTTTCTACCAGACACTGGGTGTTCTTATTTTCGGGTTCCCATACATGGAATCCCCACTGACTGGACAACAAATTTCAGGACACCTGGAGATCTGTGGTACCAGTGACTTTATCCTCAGTACTGGGATTAATTTTCACATACTAGCCAAAAGGGAAGGTCATGAGTCAGCCCCTCCTGGATGGTGGATGAGCTTTGGAGACACAAGGCCCTTGGTGGCAGAGACAAAATTATCTCATCTTCTGCCACTTTAGCTCCCAAAACAGGGCTTGACTGACTCCAGGAGTTATTGAGTTATAATCAATTATAACATGGGCAGCCTCTGAAGGCGCTCACACCCACAGTTCCCTCTCCCTTTTGGCCCAGACGTTCTCTGAAGCGGGACTGGCCTCTTGACAGGCTCTGACCAATGTGGCAGAAGTGACCTTCTAGAAATTCCAAGCTTAGGCCTTGAAAAGACTGGAAGCTTCACTTTTTGACACACCACCTCTTCAAAGGCAGCCACCACACCTGAATGTCAGGAGAAGTTGCAGGGTGCACTGAGGCTCTCTGGGGTGCAGGCCCCCAAGTCCCTGAGAACCAGGGACCTTGGACCACAGCTGCCAAGTGTTTTCTTGGCTGCTCTGGCCTAATGAGATCCCACAAGACCACTGGACTGATGAACCGCTAGCTGCGTCCAGACCCACAGAACGGTGGCAGCTATCAGAATGGCTACTGCTTTCGGCCACCGAGCTCTGAGTGTGTCTACCACCAAAAGCAGGACACGCAACAGTATGGTCCCCCATGAAAACCCCTGTGCTGTTTCTTTATAGATGTTTCCTCAAGTCCAAGTGCTGGGCTATCTCCATCACCAGAGCCTCATCCTCTTGAGACATCACAGCCATAGCACACACGCATGTTGCCGTCAGAGACACTTTCACACAGCACCATGCCTCTGAGTGTATCCAAGTTATCAACCGTTCACTCCCTCCTGCTGAGTGAGATTCTGTGGCCTAGATGGACCACCGTTGGTCAAAACACCACATTCTTAATCATGATTTTTATAAGCTAGGGAAAACTTCAGAAAGAGAAACAGCCAACCATCACCACTGGGTTCTAAGACTTCCTGAGAAAATACATAATTCATTTTTTACAATCCTGCTTCAGAACTACAAGGAGCTCCAGGGACCCTACTCTGTCCTCACCCTAAAGAGACACAGTGCAGATACCAGAAGGTAACTTCCCTGGGAGAGGCTCGTACACACAGACCTCCTCTTCTTGGATGGGCACCGGGCATTGAACGTGGGACCATGTGAGGGTCCCCTGTGCCACCCCTCACCGGCAGTCCACCTGCCTGTGGACAGTTTCCCTCTGTGAGCCATCCTACATGCCCGAGCTTCACACGATTTGCTGGCTCCACACGATTCCACACCATTTTCTCCGGAGAAGGGTGGAGCTGAGGGGACTGCAGGCATCACATCAACTCTAGGATGCATCTCCCGGAGTCTGGACCTCTAATGAGGCAGCGGAGAGTCTCACCCCATCCCTCAAGGTCACAGTTCAGGTGGTCCTGAAAATTCTCTCCCAGGGTTTGGATAAGGATCACACGGAGAAGATGAGACTCCACGGCTATCGGGCTTTGTGGGGGGTCCAGGAAGTTCTCTTCAGGTCTTTGTCCTGTGTCTCTCGAGGGTGTAGACAGGGGAAGGGAGGGAGCAGAGGCGACGCTCTGTTCAGCAAGTGCCTGTCCAGCAGGGCCCCCACTGGGGGCATCCATTTGTGAGAAAATCGCCCCCTCCTGGAGCACCGGGCAGCCTCACCAGCATCAGAGAAAGTGTGAAAACCTGAAGTCTCACCCTCATGCTTTACAATATGAGGAGCAGGGCTACCAATTACTTCTTTAGAAAAAAAGATCCACAACTCATCCTCTGGTAGACCATTTCATCAAAGAAAAGGCAGGGGGATTTAAAAAAAAAAAGTGGAGAGAACATTCTCAGAATAAAATGGTCAGAGGGTCCTTCAAACAGAACGCATTGGTTTATGAGAAAGTCAGCACACTGTTCACTCATAGGCAGACTGTCCCAGGTCTGGAAACTGGTGCCCTGTGGTCCCCACTAGGGCATCGTGTATACAGATGGACCTCAATAATCACATGGCTCAAAAGCCAGGAGAGTTCCAGCACCGTCCACTCCAGCCCACCCTGCAGGGCGATGCTTGAGCGTGACAGCCTCAGGACCCCAGCCTCCGTCTCTCACTCTGACAAAACCCAGTAGCACCCGCCACCTGACACCCTGCCATGCCATGACCTGCTGCGGGCATCACCTTCCACCAGCACTACACAGGACCATGGGTTCAGGTGCATGTCGGGCAGGTGGGGCTGCAGGGTGCCAGGCAGGGCACCCATGGTGGCAGCCAGGTTGTGTGGAGCACAGGCCTAGGCAACACCTGCCTGCAGGCGCTCCCGCCCACCACACACCTGTCTGCAGCAGGGAACACCCTCTACACAAAGAGCTGAGACGCCCTCGTTCAGATGGAACTTAAATTCCAGACTGGGAATATAACATCAAGTCGATCACACACATAAAGATGAATTTTAGGGTATAGTAATTATATCTCAGTAAAACTATTATCAAAATGTATCTATATACACAGATAAGTAACCCCTTACTCAGTCAATAAGAGCTAGTGCAGGGAGAAGGGTATGCTGGAAGAGTTAAAATAATCATTTAAATTGCCATTTTGACCTAAAATTTATATGTAATATGTATATACTATATAGATTATATATTAAATGTCTTTCTATCTGTATTTCATTCAAATAGCTTTAGGACTTCCACCAAGAATTTTAGTTTTTATTAATTTACAATATCTATCATACTCAGTTAACAAAAAAATCATCTGTTCTCTTTGACTAACCCAGCCTGACTTTTCCCTGTAAGTTCAAGGTGGTTTAGTTTCATTTAACTTTCCACCAAAAAGGCAGAGAATGTTTAGTCAGAGCAGTTGAAGGGTCTATAAGAATAAACATGAAACTTCAATATACGCAGGCCAGACTCCTTTCCGTTCATCTGGTGGTGGAAGCCGCTATGACCCCGGTGCTTCCTTCCACCCTCACAGAACACATTCCAGGGAGCAAGCACCACTCAGCCCCTTCACTTTGCAAGTACTCAGCGTTTTCAAACCTCACTCATGCTTTGGGAACCAAGTCTAAATCCTGCCTGCACGGCCACAGCAATGTGTCCTCAGAGCTTTGTGCACTATCCCTCGCATGCTGGTATGGACCCCCAGGGATTGCCAACCTACCTGTATGGTGGTGTTGCCACCCTCCAGAAGGGCGATGGCCAGGAGGATGCTTTCATGGAACACCCGGTCACTGGACGCGTTCATTATGAGGTCAATGACCAGATTGGAGGCTCCCTCCTTGTCCAAGTGGCACTGAACCTCGGCCAGGCTCATCTCACCCCGGCTCATGCAGCCGGACCCAGAACCGCCCCCTAGAGGACAGGACAGCACACTTATTAATGGCAGCAGAGCAGCGAACATCACTGCACATGCGCACGTGTACACACACATGCGTGACACATTAAGTACTTCAACTGTGTGTCTCTCTCAACCTTTTAACTACCACCCAGGAGGAGAGGACTCAGCACAGAGATGAAGTCACTTGTCTGAGGGAACCCAGCTTGTAAGTAGCAGAGATGGTACTTAAATGCAGGCAGAGAAGATGAAAAACAAGAACATATTTCCAGAGAGAAAGACCAGGAGTCCTCCAGTTGAGACTCCCTTAAGGTTAAAACACAATGACGTGGGGGAGATCTGAGAGACAAACTAAACTTCGACACATCTTAGAACCCTCCTAAGAAAGTCTACCCTACCATGATCACTTTAGCTCTCTTTCTAACAAGCCTATCCAAGCCCCACACTCACCCTTTTATTTCTGTCCATTGTTAGTTCACTCATTCATTCAATCAATACCTGGAGCTTGGTATGGAGTCAAAAGCTAGAGATGAAGAGACACTAAAGCAGCTGAGTTCCCACCCTCACTGAACTGTGACTAGATGAATATGCCTAAGCAGAGAGGTCTCTATCATCTACAGGATGGACTCCACTCCTAGGCAAGTGCCAGTTTAACAATTTGCCTTCCTGATTATTGGCATTACCAAATAGTTTCACATACATGGTGAAAAAGCCTGATCAGTTTCAGGAAAAGGAAAATCAAGGATCAGTTTTCTCTGCAGAGCTCAATTCACACCCCCACCCCCTGGCTAATCTCCACACCAAATGGCTGCAACTGCTGCATGAAGGGCCTACTGCACCTGCATTCCCCATGCCACATGGAGGGGCCAACTGTGCCCCTTCTCCGCACCGCTGCTTGAAGCAGCATCTGTCTCGGACGTGTCTCCCCTCTCCATGATGCCTCCCCCATGATGGGATCGCACTAAAGAAAGCAGAGAAGTTGTTTTGAATGTTTGCTGTGTGAGGGCTTCTGCCTCTGGACCTGGCAGATCTGGGACAGAAGCCAAGTTGGTTTCCGGGAGCCCCAAGAACAGCATCTCCTCTCCATGCAGTTTCATGAGCAGAGCAGATGGACTTCAACTGCACCCCTGAGAAACCCGGGACTCCCAGGAGATGCTCAGGCAGCTTTATCAAGCCCCGAGTACTCAGGGGCACCTATGGACCCCCAGGATCTAAGAGCCTGACAGTAATGATGGGGGAGTCAGGAGGTTCACTTGTGCTTCAAGCATGGAGTTCCCCCCCAAAACACTGAAGCCAACATCATCCACCACTGTTCAACATTCTGGCAGCCTTTACCCTGACTTGTGCTTATAATATTCTAGAACACTTTTTCAGGATTTGTTTGCAAGTGAGTCCACGCAGGGATTTTTTTTTTTTTTTTTGGTAAACTCCCCTAAGAGTTTAGAGACACCCTCAGAACAGGCTTTAGAATTGGATGCATGGTTCAAATTACAGACCAGTCACTGACAGGCTTCCAGTTCTTCCTTTAATTAGATAAAACAATACCTGCCATGGAAAGGCTAACAAGGAGGAGAAAACAAGATAAAGAATGCAGAACTCTTGGGAGAGCCCTTGACACTAAGTGTATAATAAATATTTGCTTCCCTCATCCTCCCTGCCAGCATCATGGAGACATTATGGGAAGACATGAGTCCTAACGACCCAAGATAGCAAGCAATAAAATCAAATTCTTTAAGTCATTCCAAAACCACCAAGAGGGTCAACTCCATGGGAAAGGGACAAAAGGCTCAGCACTTATCTAATTTCAGGGAAATGCTTTTAGACATCACTTTGATGGTAGACCAAAGACACAGCAAGGTGCCAGAGCAGACACTTGCAAGCCCGATTCCCCGCTGAGCACCATCCTGTCCCGGGGAGCATGCTCCGTTCACACGTGCAGCTACGCCTACCTCCTCCCCCGGGCTTGCTGGGTCCTCCTGGTGACAGCGGGCCGTTGCCAAAGCTGGTAAGGCTCTCTCTTCTTCCCGGAGGTCTGATGTTTCCATAGTAACGGTTGACCAAAATTTGCCTGAGCGCCTCACCCTTAATTCAAACAGGATAATGAAATCAGGTGCTGAATGCAATGTGTAACTGAGCGACTCATATTCAAAACACACAAGGGTACTCAGTTATAACTGGCTCAGTTTTACTCAATGAAAAAAAAAAAAAAAAGCTATTAGTAAAAGCATTTGGAAACTCTGAAGTTAACGTCTTTAATATTTTCTCAGGAAACCAGATCGTTAGGAAAAAGAATGAAAAACCAGCAATCTAGAATACTAAGTATTTAAAATACTCTCACAATGATAAAGAGAGAAGATGAATTCTGAAGGGCAACTAACAATAACAAAGATGATCAGAAAAGTCTCTAGGGGCTAAGTCAATAAAATTCAGACACACTGAACATTTTACAGGTCACCTTCCACCGAACAATAAAAAAAAATTCCATGTATAAGGTTTATTCCCAGGGTCCTAAGAAAATATTATGACATCAGAGTAATATGGCATAATGATATAAGCTGAAAGGAAGCTCTTCTTACGTAAACAGTCAATGGGCTGAATGGGAAAGAAAAAAAACAATGCTATAGAAAATAAATTAGCAGCAGATATGAGATATGTCAATCAAAAAATCATGGATTAAATGATGTTTGCAATTTGTTTTGAATTGGGAGGAGAGGAAGAGGTAGGAACACAAAGGAAACAAGAGTGGGTGTGAGTGATAGTTGCTGCTGAATTAGTTATGAATGGGGTTCTCAAAACTCTCCTGCCTCCTTTTGTATATATTTGGAACTTTCGATCAAAAAAAAGTTTAAAAAACATAAATATTAAAGAAATCCAGGACATGGATTTTCCAAAACTCCCCGTGAAAAAAAAAAGGTGAATTTTTATTTATTTCCTAACACCAGGGGACATGGGCCAAGCAACACACGCTACAGCCTTTCAGTTGTGCTAAGGGACTCACTGACCACCTCCTGATGCAGAAGCTTCTCAAGGTCAAAGACTGTGCGGAATCCCCCTGGACTCTCCCCCAAGAGCAGAGCAGCAGGGATGGAGTCCCTCTGGCACATGACTGAGGTAAGCGAGAAGTCTAGCAGAGCACAGAGGTGCTGAAATACAGCCGTCTCTAAAATAGCGTTCTGAAGGGACCCGCAATGGAACATGAGTCAGGAGAATGTAAAGTGATTTGTTAATGAGCTCCAAGAATAGGTTTGGAGACTTCAAGTGGGGTGTTTGCAAAATAAGATGGGAGGAAGCAGCCAGGAGTGGGGGCCTGAGAGGTGGGGAGGCAGGGACACCCCAGGAAGAAAGGAAAAAGTCAGACAGTTCCTAGATGAATGACAAAATCAAGCTGGGTCTCAGAGCTATCTGGCCAGGGCACTGCCTCCATTCATTCATCTGCTGGGCCAAGATGCCAGGGACACCAGGATGCAGTGAACAGGACAAACTGATCTTAAGTCCAAGTTCAGGAAAGTTTTCCTCTTTCCATTCAACCCACGAATAAATACATTTCTCACCGCAGTTAGCAAAGGAGGGTGCTCTGTTAGCTCAAAAAATAATCTACCCTGTCAACTGTAAATTTGAAATTCTGAGTTCCCAACAGGGAGGTTATTTGTGATGTTTTCAATTCCTTAAAAAAAAAAATGTCTCTTGGTACACTATTCTTTAATGGCTTAGAGTACCCCATTCTAAGATAAAGATTTAGCTTTGCTGGTGCTCCAGACTCTGCCAGCAGCACCAACACAGAGACATGTCCCAGGCAGGTAAGAACATGGTTCAAAAGGCTGACATGCAGCAGAAAACTCAACTTTCAAAGGAATGGTCAAAAACACCTACTCGGAAAGAAAAGGTCACCTCCCTGTCCAACTTAACAGAAGAAGACATGCAATTTCCCGTTTTTAAGGTCATGATGCATCTATCTGATGTTCCTTCAGGAAATCCAGGCTTTGCATTCTCACAATAGAATGGTGGACACTAAAGCATCCTCACTCTCTAACTAGATTCCCTTTGGCACCCCGAGGGCATTGTTTAAGAGGCAGAAGGCTCATCAGACTTCAGAGCTGTAGCCAAAGAAAGCAGCCAGCAGAGTCACTGGCCAGGAACCGCATGATCGCAGGTGGAACGGTCAAGTCTAAGGTGGTGGCTGTGGCCAGACAACATCTCTAAGGACCGACCTCTCAACCAGTGTGAACTACCTTCACGCTGCAGTCCTGCCGCAGGCAGAGTGCTGGGAGTGATTCTGTGCTCCTTGAGATTTTAGGGGAAGCAGCGAGAGCCCAGTCAGTGAAGAGGAAAGGGGAGGACACAGGACCTGCAGGACGGGAACCGCAACGTGTGCAGCCCGGTGCCAAAGCAAAGCCACAAGGATCGCACCTTATCATCTCCCTCTCCTACGACAGAAAAACCCCAGCAGTTACCATAGCAACGGGTGCATCAAATAGTACATTTCCCTCATAAGAGAAAGTCAGGAAATATGCTAATTACGGAACACACACTCTCTCACACACACACACACACCCCACAAACTTTTTTTCCTTCTCTTGATTATAAGGTTTGGGCACATATTCACCTTACCTCCTCTGCGCACACACAAAACCACCAGAGAATGTGTGGTTTTCTTTGCTGTTTTGCTTTTATTTAAATGAACAAAATGAGATGCATTCTTTTTGAAAGAGTAAAGATTGAGAATCTGGTGTAAAAGGGCATATAAAGGGAAAATGGATAAGCAGTATTAGAAGTTAGGTGCATCCCTAGTGTGGAAACTTACATTCAGGGAAAATTCTGTTTATCTTGAGCCAGTAGTTTAATTTAGGAAATAAGTAAAATCGGTGGAGAAAAGACTTCCTAACCATCCTGACAGGAATCACTCAAGAGTGCACCCTGCTCCTAGGGCCCCAGACAGTGAACGTGACTGCAGAGCAGGGACCGGCCCTCCCAAAGAAGACGACTTCTTCAGCTGTAACACTGGGCCACGCAACCTTTTTAAAAAACAACGCTAGCTTTCCCCCAGCTGTCTGTCCAGTAAGCAAACACATATCAGACGTTTGTCTCCGTTACGTAACTCCACGTACACGCTCCCCACCTAAGACTGAGAAAGGCAGAGCTGCACTGGCAGATGCTGTGTGGAAGCATGGGAATAGCCACTCAGTGACGGAAGCAAGGAAGCAGGCTCCGACCTCAGAGACTCATGTCCATCCATTACACGAGGGGCTAATGAGCTGTGTGGGGATGTAGGCTGGGGCTGAACCAAGCACAGGAGTCAATACTGAGGCACACAAAAGAGAGAAAGGTGACCTTTGGATCCCAGGTTCCAGCCTTTAAAATCATGTGCTTCAGGCAAGATCGCTCACCTGAGGGGGCCCTCTCACACCTGGGCCAGCATAAAGGTGGCAGCTGGATTTAAAAATAACTGCTTTCCTAGTTCTGCTGTCTCCCAACCACTGCAGCATCCCCTCTAAAGGCTACGGTACAAGAGTTCACAGTGCACAGGCCCAGGGATGTACTATTAATCCATTTTACAGCAGAGGAAACTGAGATACAGGATGCTTAAATTTAACTTGCCCCCAATATCACACTGGGGCTGGCAAAGGGTACTTGAACCTCTTCCCCAACTCCACAGCTGTGTGTTTAGGCAACACTCAATACTGGGTCCTCTGGGAGTCTGGGGCATGAGAGATGACTGTGTGCCTGTGTCATCTACTTCTAAGTGCCAGGGTAATTTCAAAGGGACAGCAAGAGTGGAAAGCACAAGAAGGCAAGGTGCCTCCCCTTGGTCAACAACTGCAGAACAGGATGCTGGAGAGGACAAAGGATCAAGCTTCCAGAGAGCCATCCGCTGGTCACAGCCTGAGAAATGACAATCCAAGAGAGTGGGAAGGATGGGGATGGTGGCCCTAGACGTAAACTCTGTTGCTCACATAGGTGATGCCACAGGGCCATGAGGTCCTGGCAAAGGCTGTTCATCTTCTGGCCACGTGGCCTGGGGTAGGGTGCCCACCCTCTGAGTCTCAGTTCCTACACTGTGACACAGGTCAAGGTCAGCATTCAGAAAAAAGGGTGAGTTCACAAACATAAACCATCTTAGCACAGTTCATCAGCACATGACACATACTTAGAAACCCAGGACATTCAACTGTCTTCCAAGATGAGTGACATGGAATGGAAGTGGGTCAAGATGCTAATGAGGCATAGAACCTTCTTGAAGTACTCAGCAATACATCAACAGCAACTTAGGACAGGACCTACCCTTTGGTCTAGGAATTCCCCTTCTCTAGAGATCTAGAAACACATCGGTCATTTCCTTACAGAACACTTAATAACTTGTGAAACTTTACGTAGAGGTTAACTTTCAAAGAAAATGCTCAGCTAGAATATCAAATGACAAAAGCAGGATGCAAAACTTGCACACTTAGAGTAAACTCAACGTCAATGAAAGCTGTTTCCTTGGTACGTTCTCACCAGTGTAAAAAGAGGGTAAAAGGAAATGTTAAGTCGTTAGTTTTTACAGCTATGTAGCATAATTCTGAACATTTTTCTCATTTTTTTTTTCCATTATAAATGACCCATAATGATCATCAGTTATTTACAGGAAAAAGAAATTAAGCCTTCACCAAAGTAGAAAGCCACCCCCAGAAAGAGAAGAGAGGGCAGGAAACCTTCTTGGTCATTATTTGCAGACTGCTGGCTATCACACTGACTGGTGGAATCAGCATTGGTTTCATTGACATAAACGTTTTTCCAATATCAACCACAAAAGTCATCTTAACTGACAGCCGCGGGGAGATGGTCTGGTCATTGGCTCCCAACACCTCAGACTACGTACCCTTTTATGGTCTTCCAGCTGCCTCAGTGGTGGACTCGGTTCAAGTTCCTGCTAAGCGTGCAGAAATTCCATTTTAAGTCCGACACAAGGGAGATGCTACCAACATCATCATCCATCACAAATACAACACACACCGCGCTCACAGACAGTGGAGAGTTACACAAAGGGAATTCAGGTCTGTTTTTGGTTTCTCCCCAATAATAAAGCTGGAAGACTTTGGAGCCTGTCAAATTCCCCCCAGCCCCCAGGATCCTGCTTAAAATGAGCAGATATATGACTCTGTGGCCAACATGATTTTTGGCAAAGGTTGTGAAAAGGAAGTTCTGCATCATGTACTTGGACATGAATCCCAAAGAGGTTACAACGCAAGACTCCACCGTGAGGTTCCTCATGGCTCTTTCATGCACATGCGAACAGACACCTTAGGATGCAGGACCCTAATCAGAGCGGGCAATACAGGCCTCTGATTAGAGGATGAGAGGCTGGTCATTAAAAAGCACCCACCCTGCAACTCAGCTATTCAATAACCTCTTCCTTTTTTTAAGATCTTCACTAGACTTCTTTCAAAGAAAGTAGTCTTTCTTCCAGCTTTGAGTGATTTTAGAAGAGTTTCTGAAAGCAAATGCTGATACTTGGAAATCTGACTCCCCCCACAGCGTCAGTGGCTCTAGATGCCTGAATCAGTTCTGGCCCTTCACGGAGGGAGCTGAGTTGGCACACTGAGATGGCGTTAGGAGCCCGCAACAAACCATGCACCACATTCAGAACGTCACACGGGCATCGACTCCGCACAGGACCCAGACAAAAGTCTTGATGTTCCAGAAACTCTGCTGAATGGTTCGAGGCTGTGTGAAAGCCTTCGGAGCCACCCTCAGCCAACCAAGGGGCCCTGGCCCAGGCCCAGCTCCCCAGAGCCCGGGCCCGGAGCCACGAGGCCACTGCTGCAATGACAGGCCCCACAGCAGACAGACAGCACCACGACAGCCCGGACACACAACCAGGACAACGGAGCAGGTACCAGAATACCGTGTGCAACACACCTCGGTGGAGCCCTCGGCGGCGTCCGGGGCCGGCGGCAGCTGGCGGAGCGAAACAGGCGTTAGTGAGCATCTGAACCTCGTGGGCACAGAGGAGGGACACACGCAGACAGAGCACGGGACACACAGGAGAGGCGGCCACCATGATGAGGCGGTATCTCCTCTCTACTGCATGGTGGGTGAGCTGGGAGACATGGTATTTAAACAGAGGAAAGCAGCAGTATGCCATGGAGCGCGAAGGAAACACTGTTACAGCAGTAAGCAGATGCAAAGGTGCCATCACCCTGAATCTGTGTTTGCTCATCCAGAAGACACCCACAGAGAAAGAGTTGGGTGATGACTACAGGGCGGTCCCCTCACAGGGTCCCAGAGCTGGTCATAGGCCCACGCATCTATCCTCCAAGGGCGCGAACTCAAGTGGGGACCAAGTCATGTGTAACCGCTAGACCCCACCAGTTGCCCTGGACCAAAGTTACACACCAGCAACAGCCAGAGGGGTCAGGGTGCCATCTGGGACCACAGAACGGGGCCAAGGCTCAGCTGCAAGGGAGTGACCTTGGCTTCCTTCGGCAGGGCCCCAGTCACACAGCACCCCATCCCCAGGCCAGGGTGTGGTGTCAGCCAAGAATGGAGCCCTGACTTCAGGGAATCTCAGTCCAGCCCAATGCTGCTACTCCTTAGACGTTTGATCCCCAAAATGGACAAATGTTCTTTATATAAGACTGTCACTCCATAAACTAATGATGCTTTCCCCCCTGTATCCCAAAAGGTAAGTTAAAGAGAAGCAACTGCACTCTCCCTAAGCATACAGATGAACAAATATGCAGGGACGGGGGTGCACACATGTGGGGCTGTTCACTCAGTTCTGGACAAGAAAGTTTTCAGGCAGGAGCACAGCTCTACTGGCCTCAGGAGAAAGTGTCCCTGGAAGCATTTAGCTTTTTATGGGAAGGGGAGGACCAGGAAGGCTGGGCACAGGATGGGCCAGAGCTTGTGCCTCAGGGGACATGAAGGGAAGCTCCGCTGAGTCTTCTCAAGGTGGTGTGAGTGGTGTCACAGTCCCAAGATGCACCTAACACTCCCCTAACATTCTGTGCACTTTTGGCTAAAGACTAACAATCCAGTAAACACATTTGCCATCTGGCCTTGGTGAAAGAATAACACACAAGAAAAGACAGAATTAAGGCAAGTGCTGAACATTCAGAGGAGCAGGACACGCACAGGAAGCAGCAGTACCTTCTCCTACTGGCACTTGCGATGCTCCCACCAGCGTGCCCTTGATATGGAGCCTCTGAGTCAAACAAAGGACCGTGGGCACAGACATGCTACAGGGACCCACAGAGGCTTCCTACGCCCTCACTAATGCAAACAAAAGATGAAGGAAATGAAGATGGAACTGGAATGAGTGTGTCTTTTTAAAAAGCTTCTCTTATCAGAGATCTCTTGGTCGAAAAAAGCATCTTGAATTCTTGTAGAATGCTCAGAGGCAGCATGCAGCTATGTCTTAATCTCATGGGGCCAGTTTCTGCTCTCTTTCATGGCTGTAGCGACACTCACCTCCCTAAACTGCTGTCATGCTGGTTTCAAAAATAGATTAATCCTTACAACAAAAATTACATTTTAATTATCTCTTGAACATTTCATGAAGCCCTGGGAGACAAGAGAGGATGCTTTGCAGCTTCCAGGTCACTATTTAACCAGAAGGACACTTTTTAAAAATGCCATCCACTCACAGATTAGAAAGACAGGGGGACGGGGCGGGCATCACAGGACCAGGGCTAGTGAGCCGGGTCTCCTGAGCCCCCACCAGCTGGCCTGCAGTTCAAGGAGATGGGGCAGAGATTCTCGAGGACACCTTTCAATCTAATATTGATGTCTGGAGTCTTTTCAGTGAACTTCATTTCATAAGGTCTAATGGGCAAGTTCCCTAAATAACACCCTGCCAATACATACGGACTTTAGGCACGGCAAAGGTCACAGCATATCTGGCACATGATGTGGTTAAAAAATAAACAAATAAATAAAAATCCAACAGCCTTTATTAGGACTTCTTCCTACAAGGCTTTCAGCTTTATTTCCTGGAGGAGGATGTTATTTTATGGCAACAAATATAAGCATATAAAGAAGATATCTATGTTCAATAAGATAATAACTATATAAATATACAATACTGAAAGCATGTGTTTTTTTATAATCCAAGTTAATTTATTTTACAGGGAAGACCCCTCACTAAGGGAGAGGGCTGAGGAAATGGGTGTGTCCATCTCACACGTCATCTCCCCTAGCCTGTGTCCCACTGTGTTGGGGGCAGGCGGGTGCAGTTGGAACTGACACCTGCAATCCAGGCGGAACCACCCAAAGGCAGGAGCTGACAGTGACCTGGGGCAGTCAGGTTCTGAAACTGGGCACTGCCCTCTACTGCTCTTTATGTTTCTCTTCTGATCTTAGGTCTTCCAGGAGTTTGTAGACAAGGTCAGCAAATCACACAAAAAACAAAATATTTCAAATGACTGGCTTTGAAGCAGAAATTCAAAGTGAATCTCCAATTGCTGATTCTCGAGTGTCCTTCCTGGATGAGGTCACACATTAGGTCATCACACCAATGGCGCTTGAGCAGAAACTTAATAGATCCATGCCTGTAAGACAGTGAATCACTCACTGTCAATAATACTGTACCCTAAAGTGCTCTCAAGGGGTGAATTTCTACTGTAAGTGAGGCAACTGATACCTGTCTTCTTAAATGAAAACAAGTCCATAGACTTCCTACGGCTGCTATTTCTAGTGCATTCATAACAGCACCCTCTCACCTATATCACACACGCAGACATACACACTCATAGGCACACATACACATGCAAATACCTAAAGCACACACTCACAAGTGCATACAATGTACACACACATGTTCACATGCACACACATACACACATCTACATGGAGATACAAACACATACATGAGTTTTACAAATGCTCATTACATGCCAGCACAGAGCACAACCATATAGAAACCCTTGCTTTTGCTGCCACCAGCACGAACCTCTCTAAGTATTCCTGGGCTTCCAGAATTTTCCTTTGAAATAAGTTATCTCCTTGCCTGGTCAACTTCCAGCAGAAGTGAACACTGTGTGAATATTACAACTATCACAGATCTCAATGTCAGCTCCATCAAAGGCATTTATGATCTCCAGTCCCTCAGAACTTGTTTCCAGCTCCTTCTCACTCACCTAGAACATCCAAAGATCTTGTGGCCTGTCCTTCAGGAGCCTTGCAAACCCACCTTAACAGCACAAAATGCTCAAAAGAAAATTGAGTTAAAATAGAAGTTATCTAGCATTTCAGCAAAACAATGTTAAATCTTACACATCTACTAACACAAGGGCTATTACTCATGGCCTCCATCTTTAGAAAGAAAAAAATAAAAATTATTTCAATGATGTCACTTCACCTGTATTTCCTAAACAAGTTAATCAGAACTCAATGGTGAAATTTATTTTTTAAAGAAGACATTCTGAGTAGACTAATTTATACAACTTCAGTCATTATGGAATAATCTCTCTCTCTTTTTTAAAAGCCAGCAGATCCTGCAAGGGTTTCTGTCTGCTGGGAGTGGAGCCGGCTTGCACTCTGGTTGCCAGTGTCTAACAGTAAACAGCCCCACTGCATTTATTGGCAATCACTGCTGAAGGTCACACATCAGCAGTGAGCCTAAATTCCAGGAAAAAAAAGCAGCTCTTATGTAACTGACGCCTGGATGCTGGCAGGGGTCCAACCCGGCAGCTCACAGCACTGAGAAAGTAGGGCATCTCCACTCTGGCTGGTGTCATGAGAGCGCCCCCTGAAGGGAAAGCGCGTGAACTCCTGCCGTGCCCTTTCAGCCAGACTGACAAGTTCCCTACGGACACGTCCTTTCTAGCAGAAGCAGCTCATGCGGTCAGGCCAGCTGAGGACAGGAGAGCAAGATGCAGGCCCTCAGGAGTGGGAGCATCCGCCAGGCTTCTTTGCTGCATTGCAGGAGGATGAAGCTGCTGGCTGACACAAGTGGCTCTGGAGACGTCATGGTTCCCAGGGACGGTGGTTAGTGGGGCTGACAGCTCAGCTCGGCGACAGGAAACAGCCTGCTCACGGGGCAGCAGCACAGCTTCCACATGCGCCACTCTCTTCCGAAGACATGCGTGAAAACAACGGCTCACTGCTCTGCCTGGCACCTCCGCCTGAAGTTCTGAGCTCTTTATCAGAATCATCCCTTTGGTTTAGCACAGCACTTTACAGTTGAGAAAAGTGACTCATTCCTATGGTGACCTGCCTGTGATGTGACCTCCCTGCTGAGGTGGAAGTTCCCAGATGACACGTTCTTATGACCGCCATTACTTCTTTCTAACATTCCTCCTGGCCGTACCTGTCTGTCTCCTTCCTGTTTGTGAACTCCAGAAGGGTAGCCACTCTGCTTATTTGGGACACCATTGTACCCAAACCTCCCAGCACTGTGTCTGGTGGGTAACATGCACATATATACTCATCACAGAAGTGAACATCTTCAGCATCAACCAATGCCTGTTTAAAGCCAAGAATGTCTAGATGAGGGAAGTTTCTGGGGACATGGAAACATTCCCTGTTCGTATTCTGTGTATATGTGTCAAAAAGTTCATCTACCCATAAACTTAAGCATGAACTCAGGGAACACGAATGCGAGAGTTTCCTTCCACCTCCACCCGATCTGTACCTGTAAGGATGGAGACCCCAATTCTTTATTTACAGAAAAATGAGGAAGGAGGGAGGAAGGAAGGAACTCCTTTTCCTGGTTCCAAGTGAGAATTCATTCTAGAAGGCACTGGGAAGGCCCCACCATGTACTTTTCTGAGCCACTGTCCTCAGTTCACCCCAATGTCTCAGCACTAACAGGTTTAGATGCTGTGCTTTTCCCGAGTCATTCACTGCCCAACTCCTTTCTCAAGAGGGCACCACTGGTCTTTCTAGTCACAGGATGGGCCCTGGTCCAGTCAGGGTCCACGGCCCCTCCAAACATGCCTCCATTATCTCAGGGCTGCTCCCCATCACACCGGGGGGTGAGGCCAGCTGGAGCTCTCATCAAGACGTGCAACAGGACAAAAGCTTAGTGGGGGCCCGCAGGAGCTGCAAGAGTTTCCAGAACAGTCATAGTTGATAATAGCCAACCAGGTGTCTTAGCTCAGAGGGCCAGATCCAACAGCCCGAAGGGCTGGGCCAACGTGCTGGTGTCTGGGTCTGCCTAGTCGCCAGGGATATAACAACAACAGGGACAGGGTCGGGGAGGGAAGGGAGTCATAGTTGCTTCCTCAGGGAATTTTCAAAGCATCCCTTGGGCTGCCAGAACATTCTTCTTCTATAAACACAGTATTCTATTTCCTAGAGTATAATTATAAACACACCTGCTCCATCTGAGCAATCTTTCCATAAGTAAGCCATAACCCCAGCCAAGAGACCCAAGTTCTATCTTGAGAAGCAAACACATCAACTGATCA
Source organism: Solenodon paradoxus (assembly GCA_004363575.1). NCBI lineage: Eukaryota > Metazoa > Chordata > Mammalia > Eulipotyphla > Solenodontidae > Solenodon > Solenodon paradoxus. The sequence continues at coordinate 885,110 of RJWH01000289.1, forward strand.
CCAGCATGCAAAACGGTGTATCCCCAGCCCTGCAGACTGGGCAGGAGGCTTTCTCAACGACTTCATCCGTACTGAAGCACGCGGAAACAGCCTCAATATTTCAGAAGGAAATCCAAATCGGGGAGGAAATTACAATGCTGGCTGGAAGAAGAACACCCACAGGGCTCACAAGGATGGCAATCACCCGGAGGAGACATCAGGACAGGAACTGTCTGGTCATGGGAGCAGTTCACTAAGCCACTATACGGCCTTTTGTCTCTCACCTGCTCACGAGTGATTAAGAGAACTTTTTGCTGTTCTTATGCTGTGTATACGTATCAAACAATTCATCAAGCCATAAACTTAAGAATGAACTCGGGGGACATAATGCAAGTCATTTCCTTCCTCCTCACATGGGGTCAGGAAACAGTCCTGCCAGTGCTGGGCCTCCTGGCTGCCGCTAGGTGCCACCCACCTATGTGAGCTGAGAACAGTGATCTAACCTCTCTGAGCCATGCCTGGAAGAAATGGACCCAATTTCGAGTGTCTCATGTCACTATCCATTTTAGGTCTGTGATTCAAACTCGCATTAGGTATATCTCAACCATCTCTTAGTATTTCTGAAATCAGGGTGGAAGATATTAGAAGAGGCAAAGAGTCCTATTCACTAGTATGACCCCACCCCAGATAAGGCGTGAATTGCTCTACCGGAAGAATAAGTAACTAGCTGGAGCAGGAGACCCAGAAAAAAGAATTTTTAAAGTCAAATCAAACTTTTTTCCAGAGGTTAATTTGCCAAACAATCTCTCAACTGCAAATTTCCTCGAAGGTATTCTTCCTAGTACCCTTTACCAAGCATGTATCTCTTCCTAAAATGTGGCAAGAAAAACTATTCATGAAAATATTAAGAGGCCCCATTAGTCCTAACAAAATGACTACTCATTGTCTGCAGAGTAACTCTGGGTAAGTGAAACTAATTTGATGCATAAAGGATGGAAGTCATCAGACGACATTTGGATTTCTTGATTCGTAGGTAGCTGTCCTAAAGTCATGGACACAGCACATTCCTGGGCCCGCCTCTAGTCTACAGCCAGAAAGTCTCAACCAGCACGCTGGGTATTCCTAGTGCATCACACACTTGATGCTTTCCACATGTGGACCAAGAGAACAGTGCTGTCCCCAAGACTTTCCAACCAAACGAATGCAGGTATTGCTTTTTGCATCTGATACTTTAGGTACAAACACAAAGCTCTTCAGGATAACATCACCGTAAGTTTCAGAAATAGGTTAATGGCCAGTGTCAGTCACAAATCCAGTTGTGATTCTAGACAGCGCATGACTGAATCCTTATCACAGTTTAGCAAATCTTTATCTAGACTCAGAAGGGATCTCCGAGGACAAATGGCAAACAAACTCATGGGAAATGCTAACAAAGACACATGAGACTTGACTCATTCCCAGAGGGCACACTACACAAAGTCAGAGACCAGACACTGCAGAGACTAGAGGACAGATAACAGTGTTCACTGAAGAGGGCATGGGAACATCACCATGGACATTTAAAAAAAAATGAAATTAGGACCTCAGCATTATCCAATTCATCAAGGGAAATTAGCTGGAAAAGAAAAAAGAGGGCGGGAGGAGAAAAAGAAGGAAATGTTAGGAACTTTGTACATGATTTCTATTGCTGATGGTTTCAGGGTAAAGCGTGGCTAGATGGAGGTGTCTGAGAAGGGGTGGGCATTTCAGATGCCAAGGCCCTCTCCCAGAGACATCTGCTCTGAAGTGTGTGGCTGTGAACAAACTGGGCAGGATGAAGACCCTCTGAGTTCTCCTATAGACATGGGTACATGAGCCAAGCTGTGGGCAAAGGCCAATTCCCCTATGAAGAACCAAGTTCTTCCAGAAAGGGGTAGAAAGAGCAGGTGAAAGTTGAGAATGCATTAGCTCAGTGCAGAAGGAAATTTTGCCCTTAGACTCATTTTACTGCCCAGTGGGTCCGGGGTTCTACAGTACTGCAGGGCTAAATAAACCCACTTCCAGTTCAACAAGCAGTGAGACTATCATGTACTGATCCAGAAGCTCCAGATCTTGGCACTGTTTATGAACAGAGAAAATATTTCTCCTCCAACAATTCATGTCAACTCAAGTGGCATTAGTTAGCAAGTGAATGATAATTAGCTTCAAGTTCAAAAACAGAAAAAAAGTAGAAATTGCAAAGTTACGCTGGTTGAAAAACAGATGAGGATCCTCCAGTGACTTTTTATGATGCTCCATTACTATTTAGGATATTGGGCAAATTTAAGCTGCTATTAGAAATTCTGCTAGTTAGAAATGCTAATGCCTGACTCACCTAGAAAAGAGGCATCTGTAATTAACAGAAGACTGACAATCTGTGTGAAAGGGAAGCCCTGACACTGCCTGAGGTCAAAAGTTCTAGCAGCAAAACAGCTACTACTTTCAGCAGGGAAAATGGATTTTAAACAAATTCTGAGATAGCTTTCTATGTTCATTCTTGGCACCTGAATTTCTTTCCAAAGCTCTGGGACTAATAACTTGTGCCAACAACAGCTTAATAAAAAACCTACAGCCGACCTCAGAGTAGTCTACACATAGAACAGCTACATTCCCTTTTCAGGCAGGGTCTAGGGGTTGGAAGATTTTCTGCAAGTTAGAAATTCAGAACAAATTTTACAGAGGTTTCACTATGGGAGGTTATTTTGGTTTTTATTTTGTTTTAAAACATGGACACGGTTTAATGTGCAGGCTAAAAGCAGAAAAATATTATAAACATTTTAAAAACGTATTTTACTACTATTTTGGTGATCAGTTTTAATATTTATATTCATCACTCTGAGAAGAATATGTATTGTTGGCCCTCTGCAGTTTAGACATGTAAAAGTTAACAGTGACTTTTTATTCCTAAGAGATCACAGTTAAACTCTGGTGACAAGCTTGCTGATCAGACCCTACCATGTGATCATACAGGGATGGGCACCTCTCAGGGCGGTTGAGTGGGCTGACCACTGTCCTCTCACCTACCACCTGACTCTTCTGTATGGAAGCTGATCAAAACTCCAGGTTTTGGAAGACCCTGAGACAACTACAAATCATAAAGTTACTTGGTCTTAACTGGACACTTATCAGCTGGGTAAGAAAGCCCAAGACTATATATTTAAGTGCTGGCTATGTTCAGTGTGCCCAGGGCTGCTGCCCCATGCAGCTATGCACTCATGGAACCTAATAAAACCTAAGTGTTAAATTTGTGAGTGGACCTCCGCGCATTCTAATGGTGTCAGTCTACTCCCTGCTGGCCCAGAGGTGAAGAGCTGGGGTTCTGCCATCAGACTGCCTCTGTCCAGGTTTTTATTTTTGGCACCCTCATTGTTAGCTGTGTGATTCAGGAAAGTTCCTTAACCTCTCCGAGCCTGTGTTTTCTTTCTCATATATAAAATAGTTGCTAACAATAGTGATAACTAGCTCTGAAACAGGAGATGTGTGTGGTATCGTGGTTGGACTACGACAAGAGACCCACAAATGCTGTCATCGTTATCTAAGACACTGATGGATATGTATGGCATTTAGAAAATGCCTGCCACTCTCACAGTGATCCTTATGGTGTAGGGGGACAGTTCTTGATGGCCTTTACTTGGACCTGTAGGTAGACCCGTTGAAGCACACCGATGATTTTGAACAGGTTGATAATGACTTCCATCTTCTTCCTCGTGACCTTGACTAACTTCCAAATGTTGAGTGAAAAGCAGAGTGAGTCCAGGAACTCAAGTCTCACCATCATTAAGGATTGTGGCTTGAAAAAAAGAAAACTTGGCCCACAGACACAGAGGCCACCACCCTGGATGACAGGAAAGGGCACTGCTGGGAACCCCAGTTCTAGTCTCCTTCCTGCCACACAGTCTCCACATGGCTGTGGGGTCCCTGCAGCTCCCGGCCACTGCTTCGCTGAGAGCAGGGGCGGTGAGATGCAGCAATGCCAGAGCAACCAGCCTGTCCGATGAACAAGAAGGCTAAGGAGAGGATAGGAGTCAGCTCAGCCTTCCTGGCCCAGGGTGGGTCAGACCCTTGCGCTCCCTGCACCTGTCCAGAGAACACCTGGCTTATGACTGAAGCTGACCAGCTGACTAAGAAAGGTGAGCCCTTTGGCTCTGGGCTCCTCCATCTTTGGAAGAGCTGAGTCTGCCCTGACATCCAACAGGGATGGCCAGGACACCAGCAAAGGCATTTCAAAAAGCTGTAGTGAAACAGGACAAAATTAATACCAACTTCCAGGCTGGAAGAAAAAGAGATCCCCCACTGCCCCTTTGGAAGCTCAGCCAATGTGAATGGTTAGGTGGGGTTTCCAGGCAGCTGGGGCATCAGGCGTTGGGCAGGTATAGAGGGGCCTGCTGCCTAAGAAGACGTCTCCTCTGCACAGTCACTCCCCTGACTGGACATCTGCACTTGGGGAATGGTGACAGCCCCAAGCAGCCTGGGAAGAAATGGCTTCTAGCTCCAAGTCTCACTTGACATGGATGTGATGAATTCTTTCACCAGCTGAAAAGGGATTTGAGCCAGGCCTAGGAACTTCTAAAGAAGGACAATTTCCTCCATCTCTGCTCCTTTCTAGGGCAGGCTCCATGTCCCACACCTTGCATGTGGTCCCAGAGAGCCTGTCCATTTTACCTGCCTTGACTTTCCAAGTTACAAAAGAAAACTCCAGATAATGAAGTGTAATCACAGCTTGGAACATTCACTGGAGTAGAGAAACCACTTTTACTTTAAATACCTTGGTTATAGAAAGGAACAGTTATTTCAAGAAAAAAACACTGTGGTCTCTACATTTTAAGATCAAGTTTTATGTCCCAAAGGTGCAAATATATTCATGGCTGGTTCAGGTTTCTTTGGAGGATTTTGACTTTATTATGGGAAATCACTAGAGTCACTATTTTAACTAGTCACTAGAGTCCTATTTTAAAAATATTTCTTAAACCTCACTTTAAGAAAAACAAAGATCTTATGGAGTAAATGGTTATTATTTGTCTGGTAAAGTGTATCCTCTGCTATAAGCCTTTTCTCTTTTTTAAAAAACAAAACATACCTAAGTGCCAACTTGGTGCCTGTCTGAATGGGACATGTCATCATTTACCATTTACACCAGAGTTCTTCCTTTTATTATTTAGGTTTATAGAAGCTTTTCTGCTATTTTTCCTCCACAAAATTCCTACTGAGTTATACTTATTCCCTAGTTAGTCAACATTTATTCTTCTTTCAATTTATATATTTTAAAAGTTTAGAATGTCATGGAAAAGCTCATGGTTTGGGGATGGAGGAGGACTATGTACCGAAAAAAGGTTTATGTACTTTTCTGTTTCACTTGCTCTTATCTGGACACTTTCATGTGTTAAACTGTTACTAACATTAATGAGAGATATCACTTGGGTTAGAACGACTTTATACCTGCAATAATCTGGTTGTCACTGCTCATTTTGACAAGGCAGGCTCTAATTTAATTACCAAAGGCTTCTTCTCAGAAATAGTGAGTTACAGGTATTTTGGCAAATCACCAAAACAGTGTACTTATCTACTCAAAAATGCTGGCTGGGAAACCAGTGGTGAACCTTTTTACCTTCCAGTGAAAACTGGTAATAAGAGTTTAAACTCAGGCCTATGATTTTTTTCCTAGAGGCAGAAAGGAGGGGCAATGGGACTGATTTTTCTCACTTGGAGCACGATGAATGTTCTGTACATTTCTGCTCCCTGCATATGCTGAGAAGTGTCACGACTGGGGACCCTCTATTGCACAATCATAACTAGAAACGGGGACATGCACACTCTGTGGCTCAGGTGGCTGAGATGGATAAAGCCCAAGGACTCAGGGTCAAGACCCAAGGAAAAAATGCATTAAACAATCAAATAAAAATAAAAGAAGAATCATGGCTTAAAATAAACTTCTTTCTCCCAACCTTCCCCCAGTGGTTCAGGCGGATAAGGCAGAGACTAGCAGTGGGGACAGTCTGCCTGCCTTCGTTCTGGTTAGGACTGTAGGGATTGTGTAATGTCTCACCAGAGAGAAGCAAGTCAAGCCACAGGCATGTGGGACTGGAACGCAGACACAGGAATGTGCTCCCTGACACAGGAGAGACAACAGCATCCTTACTGGGATTTTAGAGACACGGGACACTTGTTGCCGTTTCTCTGACAGTTGATTATGTGGTGAGTGACCTATGTAGGACAACTACGTGCTTTGAGTTTGAAGGAGACAGGGACCCTCGCTACCTTCAGGGGCTGGAAAAAGGTCTTTAATGCTGCCTGAGTGAAAGCAGATTTCTAAACCCTCCTTCAGCAGAACAGAAACACAGGTATTTCACATGAAAATGGAATGTAGTACCTTCTCTCCGTAGCCTCTGTCTTTTGTCATCATCTCTCTAAGAGTCTGTAGGACCTTAATGCAGAGTTTCTCCTCATTCTCCTCCAGCAGCTGTTTGGTATGCTTTATTAACCTGATGGAGAGGGGAGAGACACATATCACTTCTCTCAAGCAAGCTTTAGGTGCAAAAAACACTTCACCAGCACCTTATTTTAAGGAGTCTGTGACTGAACACACGTGTGGAGACCGTGTCAAACTACCTCCATCTTCGCGGCGCTGAGAACCAGCAAGGCGTCTCAACAGCGACACCTACTGGTGAAACAGCAAACAGGCTCCCTGGGCAGGATGCCCCTCACACAGGAGGGATTAGAGGGCGAAGGGACAGACAGAGGTCCACTCAGACCTATTTAGTCACTGGACATTGCCAGTAACATGGCTAAACTATACACCAGAAGTGCGGAGAACTGCATCAGGATGCTGGCTGGGGGAACACACACTGTTGACTTATCCACAGTCGTGCCCTCTGAGGGCCCAAGGAAGTATGAAACTCAAGGGGACAACCAGCCTCCCTCAGTGTGAATCCAAGAGGATGAAACCACTGTTTCTTCTAGATCAAATCCCAAGGTATGGCTGCTAACTACAGAGTTGTCAGTCCTGGGGGGCTGCCCCTTTTGGGTCTGTGAAGATGATGAGAGGTGAGCGGGCCGGCAAAGCAGGTGAGCTCACAACAGCGCCCGTCAGGGTTTAACCAGCCTGTGCCCATGAGGTCTGAACCAGATGCCCCACATGGGTGCCTGTCACTCAAACCCAGGCCAGTGCTCGCAGGCCAAGCCGTGTCCGCTCCCCGGCTCTGCGTCCATCAAGAACCCACTTACTTGCAGATGAAGCCGCCACTCTCACATTTTCTCCGGGCATCAGTGTTCTCTGGGAAGAGCAGCTCAGGCCTGTGGAGAACATCCACCAGCACAGATAGCTCGGCCTGCACCAGCGGCCGAAGGCGGTCCTCCAGCGCCGACACAATGTCCTGCAAGGGGCACGGTGCAGTGAGCTGATCGGCTGCAACGGGAGCCACTGCCCACGGTTCCCTGACCAATTAGCCCTGGAGCCAAAGACAACCTAAGAACAAGCCAACAGTCCCACCAGCCCTCCTTTGCAGATGGTCTTATGCTACCCAAGGGATTATTACATATCATTTGAAATATGATGCAAAAATGTGTGACCACATGGAAAGAAGTCTACAGTGTGAGTGTAAAAATAGTCAAACAGGAGCATGCACCGCAGGCCCATTTTTGCAAACAATGTCACATCTAAAGGGTGCACAGCAGACAGTATTAAGGCATCACCACTGCCTTTCTCTGGGTGGTGGGGTTATAGGAGATTCTAATTCTCTTAAAAACAACAGTACTTGTAAGTGTTGCCAAATGGTTTCCAATGAGCACACATTATTTATACAAGGAAATGTTAGGCAAAAATGAGAACACAATGCAAGAACACGCTGTTTCACCACGCAAGGTCCATGTACCCGGAGAGCAGGATGGTCTCCCAAGGACACACAGCTGCCGGAGAGGAAAGCAGATGTGAAAGAGCGGCAACACGGACACAACCAGCTCCACACAAAGGCCAGTGGCAGAAACAGATGAGAAATGATTTTCGAAAGATGCAGAGGGGCTCGGCGACTCGGAATCCAACTACGGGCAGAGCACAGCCGTCAGGTAACAAGCAGGACCCAACTAACCCAGGAGAACACATGGAGAAATGGGGCCCATGTATCACAGGTAAGGCTCAATAAAGAACTGATCATTTAGCCCCAAATTAAAACATTTATCATTTATATTTATATATATCAATATATACATTACATATATATAAATATGCACATATATATACATAAATACATACATATATGTATTTTAAGGAAAGGTGAAGGCAGGAATGAAGGCAATCAGAGTGGGCAGAGAGAGGAGGAAGAAGAATTTATTTAGTGGTTCATCTTGGTTATTGCCCATCTCTCCCCCTGTCCTTGGGCTGTATGTGCACTGGCCAGAGACTGCAGACCTAACCATTTTCTCATGTTACTTGACCTCGTATTTGTATTCAACAAAATTCAGGCAATAATTATAATCACTCACTAATAGTTAGGACGCAGAAAGAATGCATGAAGAAATCAAATATGTTTCTTGAGGGGCAATTTTCCTGCAAGTTAGTAAGATTCTATATGACAACATCCCTTAATTTATAATGACTTTCACACACAGTCAAAAAGAGGGCCAATTTACTTTTGCAAAATTCTCAGGGTTGTCTCAGTTTCCCCGACTTCTTCCCCTTTGAAAGCACCCAATATTCTTTGATACTGGTACTAACTCTGGCAAAACTCTGTTTACATTTGCATGGGACTGAAGTCATTCTTCAGCAGTATATGGACAAATTCCTGCTTCTTCTGCAAAATGTCAACTTTACATTGGAACCAATTTGCACTGCATTGTACAATGCGTAACATTTGGCAACAAGGGAGAGATCAAGACAGGACGGCAAAGCGGTGGTCAGGGAAAGATGGCGGTGCCAAGTGGTGGCGGGTGTCTCGATGGGGATTTACTGTGTCAGGCTCAGCATGCGCGAATGTTCTTAACGTTATGACACCTGGGCCTCCTGCGCTACAGGACTCAGTGAGTCACTAGACAATGAAGACCCTTTCAGCCACTGGTCAAGTCTTTATGACATTGCCTGTACATACGTATTCTATTTTCTACTCCAAGAATATGCATGATAACTCTAAGAAGAGCACAAAGAACTGATTGGCTGTAAATAATGAAATTAAGCAGGCAGGAAAACAGCATTTGTATAGCTAAGAGCTTACAACATCTGCCCTTTCACAAGCACAGTGGGGCTGGACCACCCTGCTGGGAACCAAATCATCTTTGTCCAAGCTCTTTCCTGGGCCTGCGAAGCCCTGCCCACCTCCCCAGCAACGTGCTGACCCCAGCACTCACCTTCCTTTGGTCTGTGCCATATTCTCTCCTGCATGATGGCCCTTACGTGCACTGTTCTCTCCCCTCCACTCCTTTTTTTAAAGTCCATCCTATCTTCCCCTGACGGTGGCTCAAATGTGACTTCCTCAGCCAAGCCTTCTTGGACCACCATCCCCAACCCCAGGTTAGAGGAGCGTTCCCATGGTTCTTTCATAGCCACTGCTCACTGCTCTGCGGTGTCCGTCCTTCTTCCCATTTTCCTCCTATCTGCATGATTAGCTGACAGCCTTTGTCGCCCTCCCAACTCCCAAGACGTGAGGAAGGCAAAGATCACTTCAGATGCTGCTCACAGAGGTGCCTCCAGTGCCTAGTGCGGGCTAGTCGGCAAACTGGCTTGTCTTTAGGAAAACTGTGCCGCCTCACAGCTTTGTTTATTTCATCCAGTGATCATAGCCATAACAATACTGGCAATAACAGCAACAAAAACAGCTACGACAGCAGTTCTCCCTGATGTGCTCACCACGTGGCAGGCACCATGGTCACCACAGTGTGCTGTATCTCACACATTCTTCCTACAGCATGCCACTAACATCCCTCTCATCGTGGGCAGCCTGTGTCCCCTCCCCTGGACCGTGATGGACCTCTGTGACCGCCCTGAAGCCCAGTGCACAGCAGAAATGAATTTAGATGACTTCTGAAGTGAGGTCACACAGGTAATCAGCTGTCCCTTGTCTCTCCAGAGATGGCCCTCTTGGGATCCAGCCATCTTGCTCTTAGCAGGGACCCAAACCAGGGGGCCATGTGCTGCAGCCAACCCTGCAGCAGAGGCTCCCCCAGGGTGATAAAAACTGGAACCCTGGTGCCCTTGTGCTGAGCATCCTCTGATAATGGGACAGGACTCCCTTCTAGTGGGCAGAGGGCCGACTCTCCGTGAAGCAACCTGTCACTCGACAGTAACTCACTCTGCTCCCACACACACCACTGCGCTCGACTGCCTCGCTGAGCCAGCACCTCCCACGGCCAATCCTGGCGCCCTCCCTGGGGTGCGCCAGCTGCAGGAGGCCCTGTGCAGCAGAGCCGCCTGAGCCAGGCTGAGGGCCGCTTCTCCAGGTCCGGGCATTACCTGCAGTCTCTCAATGATGTTCCGGTAGTCTCTGGAAGCTGCCAGAACAGAGTCTCTGCGAGCTGCATTGCGGGCCGTGAGGCGCCAGTTCATGGCGGTTTTCTGCACGATGTTGTGGGACTTCAGGAAGAGGTTGTTGACTTGGCTGTCCAGGTCCACAGGGATGGCAATGGCCCGGCTCTTGGCTGCGCAGAAGCAGGGTCATGAGCCTCCTGCGGGTGGGGCCTCTCTGGAGACGGCCGCTGCTCCCCGTCCCCCGGGCGCCCCGTGCCAGGCTGTGTGGCACTGGATGTGAATACTCAGGCCCTCGCCCGAACCCCATCACCCCTCAAGTCAAGGTAGGGGAACTCGGAGCGATGTTAAAACATGCTAAGGTCACACCGTTTAGGTAAATCAGAGATAAAGGTCAACGGGTCTCCTCAAAGAATGGCTTCTTAGGGTCTCTGATGTGTCCATCTATTTTAAGAATAATCAAATGTTCGTGTTCGTGAAACTGAGAACAAGTCAGATGTCTATTCACAGAAGAGAATAAAAAGAACGCTATAGTCCTATATTGAGTATTATATCCTCACAAAAAATGATAAATTACAGCTACCTGCAAGAATGTGAATGAATCAAAGAACACACTGAGCGACTTTCACAGATGCACATGATGTGACACAACTTGCGTAAAACTCAAAAGGCGACAAAACCAAATGTATTGGTTTACGTTTGTGCTCACCTATTTTCATGTTGATGCTGTGTATCATAACCTACATCTATTTTTGCATACATTGTCTGAAGATTATAAAATCTGTTGAAATCTTAAAAAAGAAAAATAACTGGGAAAAGGAACTGGTTTGGCCAATGAACTGTGTTTCCAAAAATTCTCAAGCTTGGTGCCTGGTACGACAATCTATAAAACCTTGACTTAAGCCCCACACAGCCCGAAAGACGGCACTGACACTGGTAGAGGGCCTTCTTCCACATAGGTAGTGTCTCCCATCTTAAACAGTAACTACGGTCTGACCATGGAGCCACCAGTGGAGCCCGTGGGGGAGCGTTCTACCAGCAACCCTCAGACTGTCAGGTCAGGAAAAACCAGGAAAGCCCAAGAAAATGTCCCAAACCTGAGGAGAACAGCATGACAGCCAGTGTGAAGTGGCAGGCAGCCCAGACTGAACCTAGAGCAGGTCAAGGGCCCTCACGCAAAAGATGGCAGAGCTGAGTGATAAGCTGTGAGCCAAGGTGGGTCTCTCAGATTTGACAGAGGAGCCTGGAGTGGAAGCTGTCCCATGGAAGAGGCTGGGGGAGCTCAGGAACTCTGGTATCTTGGCAGGTTCCCTATAACCCTAAAATTATTCCAAAATAACAAGTGCTTTTAAAAACAGAAGAAATCTAAGAATAGACATGCCTTTTGCCAACCTCCAAAAAAAAGGAGATGATTTTCTATTGCCAACACTTCACAAGAGGAACAATGAGCAGCCTGTCCCTGTCCCCTGTCCTCATACTCATCCTCTGTCCCCTGGTCTCCGGTACCCCACATCCAATCAGGCACCCCAAAGAAAGGCTTGTGAAGCAATCATTTACATTATGATCAAACATAATTTAGGGAAAGGAATCCTTATCCAACCAACACATTTCTAACAATTTCATACAAAGTGGGAAATTTGGAATGAAAAATAACATAACACAAGAATCAAAAGCAGGATGTGAAGTGACTCCCATAGCTCAGTGGCTAAAGTGCAGTCTGTGGAAGGCCCAAGAACTTGGGTTCAAGACCCAGGAGAAGGGAAGGAAAAGAAAAAATAACTACAACTACAACAAAATAATAATAAAATGATTAGGCCTATTCAAAGAAAAAAACGCGATGTAATGCAAAGTTAGAAACTCTGTGCCCTGGTGCCCTTACTGGAACTAACAAGTTAAAGAGTGAACTGCATGATTTGGGGTGGTAGGGGCACCCCCAGCAAACATGACTGAGCTCCTAGAGTCGATAGAGCTTTCAGGCCTCAGTCCACAGCCTCACCTTGCCCGTCGTCTCGGTACCACTGAGAGACTGTGGAAGCACTGAACTCCGGAGGGTTGAGCTTGGAGCTGATGACCTGCCTACATTCTCTGCAGGCACAAGAGGGAGTTGTGTGGGGTTCATCCCAGGTGCAGTCCGAGCTCTCCCAACTGAACCAGTAACCTACACCCTCCAAGCCTCATCTTTACGGTGAGACACTGTACACGCACGGCACAGAGCCACGAAACAAGCAGGGACAAGGGAAATCAGGCAGCAGCCCCACCGGGCAGTTTGTGCTTGCTGGGCAGCTACGAAAGGGGACTCAGAACTCCGGGGTCCTGCCTGGTGACTGTGCAGGGATCCCCAAGGGCCACATGGGCAGATGACACCTCTTGGCTGTAGGAAGGAAGACTGCTCCTCTGCCACACACTTAAGGGGAGAAGAGAGTGAGGGGATGAGTCTGACAGTCTGTGTGAAGGGAGCAGTGACTTTCAAAGCAGGCAAGGAGAGGGGAATGGAGAGTGGGAAGGGTCAGTCCTTTGTCACGTGGGTTGCGGGGTGTGGAGATGGGCAAGGGCACTCCTTGGGCAAAACTCTGCAGGACAGCGTCCAGGTGCCTATACTTGCATGCAAGTCAGAGCTCGGCATCTCCAGGCAGGGCTCCGGGCCTGAGTGAGCTGGTCTGCCCTGCAAGCTGCCCAGCATCGCCTGGCCTTCTTAGGTACCTCCTGCTACTACTCAGGCAGACACTGGTATGATGGGTGGCAGCAAGGTCAGAGGACCCCACAACCTCGCTGGCACCCCTGCCAGAGTCATAGCATGGGCTCCACACACACAGCTGCTGTCATGTTCATTTTCATCACGTGATGTCCTAAGCACAGGAGCATCTTACCGACGTCAGACAGCACCCGGATGCAGCTCTCCACGGAAGCTTTCTGGCTTGGCAGCAGCCAGTTGCAGTGGTACACCCGGAATACGCCCTGCAGCAGATGCACGAAGACGGGCTGGCGTGTCTGCAAGAGAGACCAAGGGGCCGTGTGAAGGCTCCCCTGTGGGTGCTGAGGCACCCATCAGAATACACGTGCCACTGGCCACAGGTCAGCACACCATCGTGCAGGAAGGGGCGACTGCCCATGATCTGGAGTCCAGAAGGTGCCTACTTGAGGGGGAGACGTTCAGAGCATGTTAAGGCAATGCACAAACTGGAAGCTCTCTCACTGACCATAGAAGGGGCAGCAGAATCATAGTCTGAAAGCTGGTGGTCTTGTCCAGTTACCAGTGCTCTGCGCGACTTCAAGAAAATGTTATTGCCTCTCCGAGCTTCACATCCAAGATGAAACATAAGTGGATGGAGACAGATTAACCCTGGGTTAATTCCGGATATCCTGTACTAGGAGCAGGACCTATAGCCTTTTTTTTTTTATGCGTATTTATTAAGATAAGCTTGACTTACACAATATAAGCCCATCTGTACAGGGTCACCATTCATCAAACATATGGCAACACACCACACCTGCCACCAAATGACCACAAGTTCTCCACTGCTGTCCACTGGACCCCACCACCACTTGCAGACAATCTGGAACTCGCTAGACACTGTCACTCCTCTGACAATTCCTGCTTACTAGTTGGGCCAGTGACTGGTTTCACAGCAAAGCAATGTAAGAAGTGAGCAGTGTCCCACAGGAAAAACCCAACGCACAAGTTCTTACGTAAGTTTCCCCATCACGGAATGACTTCCTCTGCTGTTCTGGATTTGCGGCACGGTTGCAGGAACTACAGGGGGCAGGCACCACTGTGGCCATGGCCACTCTAAATTTCAAGAACCAAGTCTAGCCTTCTCAGCCAGAACAGCTTCCAGAGCAGCCCTCAGTCTGTCCTCATCAGAATGGACTGTCCTGACCTTGACATTCACGTGTTTGGAATCTACCAAGCTCCTAGAGTCCAACTACTCCAGGACACACAGACATTCTAAAAGCAAACTCTAGATGTGTGACCCTTTGGTTTACCTACTCGTTTTTGAAGTTATTTGTAAATTAAATAGATTATCGACTATCTCTGGAAAACATATCTCTTAATTCAAGTTTTAGAGTCACAGAGAACTACATTGAAACCACGGCTATGTCACGTACTACCTGTGACCATGATTCAGTCCTCTGAGCATCATTTTACTCAACTTCAAAATGGGGACAAGACTATTTACCTCGCTGGCTGTGCTAAGCTTCTGTGAATGTCTCTGCACAGTTCATGGAAAACAGCAGCACCTAATACCTGTGCAGATAAGTAGTATATTGCTCCTGGCTCATTCTCTCCAACGAATTTACCTTAAATTCAATCTCTGATTATTTGTCTAAAACCCAACCCCTCTAGGCCACTCATCAGCCCCCGGAGAGTCTGCTTCTCTTTCCACAACAAGGACAGTTAGGATTTCTCTTCTGGTCGCTCGAGTCCAAGTTGCAGGTGGTATAGAGACCACAGCAAAGACTTGGGCTAACAAGAGAGTAATTTTTCCAGGTGAAAAACAACTCCCAGACCCACGCTTCAAAGCTCTGAATGTGCACAACACACAATCATCACGCAGGTTGCTCACCGCTCAACACCAGGGGGCACCACGCCCACTTTTCCATGAAAAGTGCTCACCTAGCCTATGGCTGTCACTAAAGGTCTGCTCTGGCCACGCCAGCTACGGGTGAACTCAGGCACACACCCAAAGTCCAAACAGATTCCAGGTATTAAGTGTTAAAATGCTAACACCTATTTGGAAGCTGCTCCTTTTTCTAAGACTGGATGGGCATGATGGGCATTAGTGGAAGGGGAAAAGGAAGCACATAAAGGAGAAAATCAACCACCTGTAAAGCATCAGTACATCATCTGCAGGTCTGCCACCATCCCAAGGCCACGTAAAGAGCAGCTCCCTCCCAGCCAGGACCAGTTCCAGGGCAGACCTGTGTCTCTGTGTTGGGCATCTCACCTGCAAAGTTGTGCTCTGGTCTGAGAAGGGTGAGCTGAAGAAGGTGGTGACGATGCTCATGACAATCTCCGTCACATACTTCTCCAGGATGGAGTCTGCATGCCTCCTGTCACTTGTGTTGTTACAGGCCTGCAAGACACGGGGATCTTCAGACCTTCAGCCAGCCCCACGACCTGCAGAACCTCATCTGATCTGCTAAAGCTCAGGAGGGCATCCTTGCAGGAAGACATCATCGAAGAAAACATTCTTCATTTGATCTGATGTGCCCTGGGCTATCACACACATACACAAAGGGTGAAATAAAAACCAGAAAGGACCAATCTCCCTCAAGTTTGGTGAATAAAACCTATTCTGAGCTGAGAGTCGAAGGCAGAAAGAAATGAGACAAGTGAAGGGAAGAGCCACATCTGCCTCTCTGTGCCACAAACACATGTCACCCCATATGTGGTGGGGACACCCACACCCACGGCTACACCTCTGTTCCAGGATGCCTCACCCTGCAGATGTCCACGAGGAAATTCTCAAAGAGCTTCCACATGTGATTGCTAGTGTAAATCTCCTTCATCTCCACCTCGGTGTCCACGTAGCAGTGATTCAGGAAGTTAATGTAGGCGATTTTTACCTGGGGACAGAAACAGGTGGTTCTGAATGACCCTGATGGACAGGGACATTGCAAGTGAGAATGTGCCAGCTTTAACTTCTATGACATTTCAGTATTCAAAATTCACAGTTATAAAATCCCCAAACATAAAGCTTCGGAAGACAATATTTTCATGAACCCAAGGCAAAGAACAGCATAAAAATCCTGCCCACAGAAGATGGACAAATCTGACAACTTTAACATTAAGAATTGCTGTTCCTGAAAAGGTACCATTAAAGGAGTTTAAGTACAAAGGCTGAGAGAAATGGTTTGCAATGCATATCCCAATAAAGAACAGCTACAGATTTGTGCATGGAAGGTGGACCCGCCAAAAAAAAACTTGATCTGATGTTATCTTCAAGAACATAAAAAAAGAAAAACATGGAAACAAGGAACAGATACTAAAACCACTAGGAGATACCACTGTACACCTTCTGGAGGGAAGATACGGACCCTGGAACCCAGCTCTTCCAACCCTTGGCGTGCGCCCAGTGGTGCGGACACACATGTTCCCAGTGGGTGCCTGTAGACAGACACACTGATACGGGTCCCAGGTCAGAGGGACCTGGAGGGACCTGGAGGACCTGCTGGAGCCAAGGAGTGAACACAGAGGCTACGTCAGGACAGGCGAGTCCTACACCATGAGGCGAAACTGGGAGAGTACAGAAGAGCCTGTTGTTGTCGACCCCCAGGAGGAAACCCTCTGGGGGCGGGAAGGGCTCGGGGAACTGGGAAATAACATGAGAAGGCTCTGTCCTAGTTCTCAAAAGACAGCAAAGGTGGCAGTTACACAGCTGCTCTCCTATACAACTCAGACTTATGTGCTTTTTTGTACTTAACGCTGTATTTAAAACAAAAATGGGTAAAAAGCGAGCTAACTCTACCTTACTTATCCACAAGAGAAATGCAAATCAAAACTATGTGAAAACATCATTTTTATCTATTAGTTATATGAGAATTCAAAAGTTTGAGAACATACTGTGTGGACAGGCTGAGAAAATGTGAAATCTCATTATTCTCTTCTTGCTATGACTTATTTATTCATAGTCTTAAAAACTTGTTCAACCTTCATGGAAGGCAATTATGGAACCTGGTACAAAACTTGCTCAACCTTCATGGAAGGCAATTATGGAACCTGGTACAGTGGAATTTTATGTCACATAAGAAAGGATTATAGACTCATGTTAGGGGCTGACAGGAAAAAACAGTGTATCTAGAATGCTACCTTTTATGACTGAAAGAGGGAAGGCAATAAAGTATGCATTGTTGATATCAAAATTCTGGAAGGACAACATGTACTAGATGATCCCTCTGTGGAGCGAAGGGAACAGATGAGGAGATTTTTTTTAAGGTCTACTCCTTTACAATCTTTGCTATTTTATTTTTCAAAAATTAATCTAAAACATAATAGTAAATGAATCTAACATACATAACATATGCTACATATGTAAATACTCATATATTTAGTTTAAGTTACAAAGTAATAGCATCTGTTTGAAGCCATACAAGGATAAAATACAGATTGTATGATTCATTTTTTTATCATTAGCCAGTAGATAAGAATAGGGAAAAGAAAGCCTGGGAGAATTTATTTCAAAAACCAAAGTTATTTATTATGGGTGGTGGAATCACTAATTATTTCCATTTTCTTCTCGGTAAGTGGTTTTCCTATTGGTTGCCTGTAGCTCCAGAGTATTTTGTAATTGTTCACGACTTCTGCAATGTGAATTTTTGCTTACAGGAGTAAATTACATTTGCAAGAACTGGATCTCAACTCACTCTCTGGCCAGCAGTTTGGGTGAGAGCTACAGAGCCAAGCGCCCTCTCGTCCAGGAGACAGAGGGAAGGGACACCGCCAGCCCTCGGCACAGGATTCAGGAAAGAAGCTGCAGGGCTCAGGGCCCTGCTACCCACCTCGGGGATGCAGTCCTCATGGGTCACCACGCGCACGATGTCGTCCAGGGGGAGCAGGGAGTTGCACTTAATCTCCGTGTAGACATTCTTGCCCTCGGTGCACACAGCCAGCAGCTCCACCAGGTGGATGTGGTACATGAGCGGGCTGTTCTCGTCCATGCGGTCCCGCTCGGAGCGCATCATCTGCACCAGGGTCTGGAAGGACGCTCTGTCGTTGTAGAACACCAGCACGTCCTCTCCCGAGTTCACCAGCTGTAGAACAGCAGGCGTGTTGGCTGTCCAGCCGGCGGCGGGCAGAGCCTCAGCTCTCTCCACTGAGTGAGCCGCCGCAGCTCTGCCTCCCAACACTGCCTCACCTAGACCCCAGAGGCCTGCATGCTCCCAGGCTAGCTTTACTCAGCAGGGTCCCTTCACGTCACAGAAAGGAAGACATAGCTGTCCTGCAGAACCTTGAGGGCAAACACGACCAGCCTCCCTGTCTGGGGGAAATGCAGATTCCCAGCCACACCTGCATTTCAAAGCACAAAGTCAAGACCTTCCTAATTCCTACCTTGTCCCCTAGGGTGGTGGTTTCTCAAATTTACAAAAGAATAGATCCATATAAGTACCCCAATAAAGAAAGAACCCAAAGGGGTGACAGAGAAGTCACAGTAAATATGGTCACTATTAAGCTACACATAACACTAACCATCATGAGCTCCACACTTAGGTGCCTCACGTTCGTCTGTAAACATGGGGACAAATATGAGGACCAGCTCACGACGCTGTCACATCGATGACATAAATGAAATGGTGTCAGAACAGTGACCAGATGAGGCCGGTCTCCAACAAACACACTCTACCTCGGCGTCTCCTCTCACTCAGCGCGCTCATCACTGCCCCAGTGAACACGACTATCCCTGCCTTTGTGAAAATGTACTGAGGCTGCGAAGTCAGGGAGCGCCTCCCAGGTCACAAGGCCAGCAAAGTGATGCAGTTGACGTCTGTCAGTCAAGCCAGATGAGAAGATAAACCCAAGTGTTAGGTGGGTTATTTTGAGTCTTCATTTTTAACCCAAGTATACATGGAAGCCTGTCACCAGCATGACAGAGCCTTCCTGCAGGTCAGAATCAGCAGGACACCAACTGCCCGGAGAGCCAACTGGGAACTCTGCCCCAATTCCACCCACCAGTTTCTCAAGAATTATTGGGCAACAACTTTTGTAGTTAATTAATTAGGCAGATAATTAAGAAAAAAGCTGCATAATCTACAAGAAGGGAGGCTGCCTGGCTCACTGGTTCTCTCTACGGCTCCTCGCCATTCCCTAGACTTGTTCATTCTCCTGAGGTCGTCTTCTGCCCTTGACATCACCCAAAAATCAACTCCCTTAAAAGTGTTTTTTTGCTATAAAAAACTGAGATCCAACTCTTTCCTGTATGGTTTGTGCTCACAAACTCGAGGTCTCTCTCTCACACACATCTGCGCACACACACAACTCCCCAGCCCTCCACACGCACCTCACGCCATATGCGTACCACAACTTCACACACAGTCTGTCTCCTAGGGGCTCCAGAAGAGGGAGCTAGTCCACACAGATAACATAAAATCATTTCAAGATTTCTAGGACACCAGGCAAAGGTTTACAGAAATATCGAGCTGTCACCTCAGCCATGACCATGTCTTGGCACTTCTTGATGAATTTCCCCTCCGCCTTGACAATGGTCTGCAGAAACTTGATGTACTGGACGTTCCGCCCATGGGTCTCGATGCAGTGGACAAAGTGCTGGACCACGCGCTCATTGATCTCACTGCAGAGCTGGAAGTTGTTCATGAAGATGTGCTGCATTGTCACCGCTTCCAGGATCTGGAACAGGAGAGGAGGCAAGGCACAGGATCAGTCAGGGGATGCAAAGGACAGGGATGGCTGAGGGCACAAGAGATGGGGACAATTAGGGGAGAGCAGGGGACAGTACGAGGTACAAAGAGACACATCTAAACCCATAAGTCTCTTTCTCCACTGCTGCTCTGAACAGTCTGCTTTTTTACTAAACTTTTCAATCGCATATAAACACAGAAAAGTAAACAAATCTTTAGCCTCCGGCCAAGTGGATCATGAAGACATACCAGCACCTGGGTCAAAATGCCACATGGGCGTTCCTTCTGCTCCCTCACCAGCTAACTACAGATTCATGTCTGGAGGTTGGTTTTGCCTGTCCCAGAACCTCGAACACTCTTATGTACTCTTATGCTCAAGGGGACATCGCAGTGTCGTTGTCCAGTGATATCCACACGATCAGCAGCAGTACCCAACTCTACCCAGTGCAATGTCATCCATTCATCCCATTGCTGGTGGCATTTGGGGGTCCACAGTGACACTTATATTACAAGTACTATAAAAAGCCCTGGACTTCCTTGTGCCCATGTTCTGAGAAACTTAATGCAGTCTTCTGGTTGGGCTTGTACCACCAGCAGAGCCTCAGGATATAAATCTTCAGAAGAAACTGCCAAACAGCTCACAAGAGATGTTAACAGGTTGCAATCTACATTATGGCTCCTTCCAGTGGTCTCAAATCTCCCCAGTACTCAGTGTTTAGTCTTTTGAATTTCAGTCACATTGCGCTGTTCCTGTCTCACTGAACTTGCATTTCTCCGAAGATAATCATGATGAGCACCGTCACACTGACCGACCATTGGATAGCCTCTGCGTGGAATGTTCCACTTTAGAAGTGGGTCATCTGTTTCCTTGTGGACTGACTTTGGTACATATTTTAGCTAGACAAATGCACTATGTATGTCTTCTCCTGTCCCTGACTTGCCTTTGGACACTTCCAGGTGTCATCTGATGAGCAGAAGTTTTTTTAAAGAAGTCCAATTTATTGGCATTTTCCTCTATTACTAATGCCCCTTGCACACTCTGTAAAACAGCTATGCTTACCCCAGGGTCAGGAAGGTATCCTCACATATCTTCTGGAAGCTTGATTTTCTACTGTTATTGGGTTTTGTGTTTGGTGTTAAGTTAGGGTGGTTTACCCTTTTTATTTTGCTTTCCTTTCTTGTACCATGACAAAAGGAATTCCCCACACTCCAGCAGCCCTCTTCTGGAAGTTCCAGAGCACTGATGAGTGAGTGCAGGTGTGTGTGCATGTGCAAGGGTACTCTGTGTATGCTCCATGCCATGCAGCTGCCACCCCAAACAGTCACCACCCAGCTGCCGTCAAATGAACAGTGTTTACAAATTACAGCCATCCTATGGCCTGCCACCAGCCATCAGCGAAGAAACATCTTTCTCTTACTTGCAAAGATAGTATACACGTATCAAATGAAAAACAAGTGGAGTGTGCCACCATGTGAAGAAATGAATACTAGTTAATACGTTTTAAAAATATATTAAACCAACTGCAATGTGACTGTCATATCTTACACAGGTATGTTATGTATCTGTATAAATACAGGAAACCTGCTGTGCTCTACTTCAGGAGGTTGTGGCTGAGAGGGAGCATTAGTGCTCTTTTGCTGCTCTTTGATATAAGGAGGAATGCCACCAAGAAAAAAGATATGTCAGCTGCCCCTACCAAGCTCTTCTTCCCTCCCGTCTTCTTCCCCAAAGACATAAGGAGTGTTTCTGTCCTCCTAGAGCTGATCGAACAGTTCCCCTGGAGAAACTCTGCCTCTTTACAAGTCCCAGCAGTCACAGAGCACAAGGACAGGCTCCCCTGTCCCATTCCAGACTCCCCCAGGTCACAAGTCTCACCCCTGGGTTGAGAAACAGGTTGATGTGCTTGTGAAGCAAAGCTTGATTCTGCTGGTTGCCTGCACAGAAATTCTGCAGAAATTCATGAGCCAGCCTCATTATCTCCTGCATCTTGGTATCTTCAGCCTGTGTGGAAGGAGACAGAAGAAAATGACTGAAAATAGGGCTTTTAACCTAATTGACTTTTCTGAGTTTGTGATGCATTCTGGGTCTGAGCTCTTTTTGGACAAGTGATGCTCTTATTTTACTAGACAAGAGACCATCCATAAGATAAAATGCTGGCTTCCAGTCAGGCCCGCCCCTCCTGCAAGAGCAGCTTCTGGAGTAGTGAGTAAGGTTGCTATGGGCAAGACTGAGGTACTGGACAGTGGGCTGGGAAAGAAGCCAATAACTTTCTACCCTATCGGTCAAAGTGAATTCTCTCACACCAGTGTTAGGTTGAACAAGCAGATTTTACCTGGGGAAACAGCACTACAGAATGAAAGCTAGAGAATGCCACTGCAGTGCCACTGTCTGGAGTGGCTAAGATTTCTGAACCCAGGGGTGCACTGGCAGGGCCAACCTGTCACAGGTGGTGAGTCCCCTTCCCCAGCGTCAGGGTTCCCCCAAGCTACAGCTGTGTTAACTTCTGGTAGCAGGTAACTCAGCTGGGAAACTCCTTTAGTAAACAAACCCAAATATATCCTTGCCACCTCAGGCACATTATTTAACCAGACTTAATTTCCCTATCTGCAAAATGGGGATAATTCTCAGTTGACTAGGTGATTCTCATTTCCTGTGTGATAAACATATGCTCCGTATTGGTGACAAGTTAGATGCCATGAGATAAGACAATTATCCTAAAACCTATTGCCAACTTGCCCAATTCTAAACAGGTACCACTTAAGATAGCAAACACAAAGTGAGAATTCCAAAAGCAGACATATCCCTCCTGTCCAGGGAGCCCACGTATCTCCTACAGCCACTCATACACGTCCCCTCTCTGCAGAGGCTGAGTGTGTGCCATCAGGAAGGCCACGACCAGATGATCCAGCTCTCGTTCCACAATGTCCTGCTGCGTGACTTTGGGCAGGTTACTTAGCCTTACATGGCCCCCATCTACTCATCTGTAATCACACTTCATAGGGTTGTCACAAAGGTTCAATGATAAATTGAATGTGCCCAACCAAGAAACATGATTCAGTGGGACCTGCCAAGTGCTTCAACTTCCCTGGGAGCACAGGTGCAGCACAGGTGATGCAGCAGGTGCGGGGTCCCGAGCTCAGGCCCCACACACAGCAGAGCTGGCTCTAGTGCCGCTGGGCCACCCAGACAAGTGACTGAACTGCCAAGTTTTTCATCAACACTGTCACTCACATGCCCGCTGTCTCGCCTGAGAGCCAGATGAGCTAAGAAAGAGGACAGGCTCAGTGCCCAGGGCCCCGCCAGCTCAGGCAGTGAGCCTCTCCAGCCGACTGTCCACCAGCAGGTCTCTGACAGTGGCAGGTGAACTCGGCAACTTCGTCAACCTCATGAGACTCTAAACATCCCTGTGTCAGTCTGTCTGGGGCAGGCAGTGAGCCTGCTCTTGGTTCTGAAGGCTTGAATGTTTTCCAAAGTATCTTTTTAGGCCATACAGATGCAACACACCATTACTGAACGTCCCAAAATCCTATCACCACCACATGTGAGGACGAAACATGGGGACAGTTTAACTTTCAGAGCAAGACTTGGAGATGAGCATTATCTGAGACCCAAACGCTGAGCAGACACCCGTATTCTTGAGAGACATGTTCACGATGAGGAGCATGGGCCTTGCTCCCACAGCTGGCCAACGACCGGTCAACCTCAGGCTGTGTACGGATAGAGACCCAGCTGTCCCCATCCACAGGGAACAGTAAATGGACTTTTCTTCACAGACTCTTGGACTTAGAGGGGCCAATCTGACTCCATTTTTATGACACTGCGTGCTTCACGTAGGTTACCTAGAAGTGCCTTAGTCGCCACCGCCAGGCCGCTCAGCCCGCACCCGAGCCCACCTTCTCGTAGGGGATCTGCAGCAGCTCCAGCACCACGGCGTGGGCGCCCATGTTCCGCAGCAGCCGCTGCTGCTGCTTCCTGCTCTTCCGCACGGAGGCGCTCTCCTGCACGCACAGCTTGCTGAGCCGGATCAGGATCTGCGCAGACAGAGAACAGGCTGTGCCCCCCCTGCCTCCCTCACCAAAGTCGTGGCTCTGAGGATCCTCTGCAGGGCTGGGGGCCACAGGCAAGGCTACTCTCTGGGATTCTGGAAATGTGCAGAGTAGATCTTAAGCATCCTTGTCACCCACCCCACAAAGAAAAGCCAACTAGGAGAGTGATGAGCAACCGCCTTGATTGTGCTGCTCATTTCACAGTGTCTAAGGGACAGCAAATCACCACACGGGACTCTCTAAGCATATTACTAGTTCATATTTCAATAAAACAAGGGAAAATGTAAGTAATAAACAAACTTCAGAAAACCAAAAAAGACTGGGTGGGGCAGGCAGAACGGCAAAAGGAACCACAGGACATTAATGAATAAGGGAAATCCCTCCCACGTGCAATATTCTGTGCATGCATCGAAGTGGATCTGAATCCCCTCATAGCAAAGAATGTATCTTCTAGAAAACCCGGTGGATTCAGCGCCAGCAGCGAGTGGGTGTCAGACAGAGCTCTGAGAATTCTGTGAGGTGCTACCCCTGCCAAGGACTTGGAAGAGAGTGCTCGGACGTGAAAAACAAAGGTCCCATGTGAACCCCCCAGGCAGAGACCCTGAAGAACTAGCTCTCCCTGTAGGCAAGAGGCATCCAGTAGCGAGTCCTGGACGGTGTATCCTTTAAGCCCCGTTCAGCTGAGAACCTTTGGAGGTCAGATGAGGAAGCCGGCCAGACGGGGGCTGACACCACCCCACACATTTCACCTGAGCTTTCTCCCTGCACACCTTTGTGGGGAGAAAGCCAACGTGCTCCCCGTCACCAGCCTCTTGGAGACCAGGGCCCCTGGAGGACTCACCTCCTTCACCACCCTGTAGTTGTAGCTGCTGGTGCTCTCGTGCTTCGGGGCCTTGTCCCCCTCCTAGGGACCAAAGGGAACAGTTTTTGTACAGCTCCAGCCGCTGTGCCCTCACTGGAGTTCCTGCCGCCCTTTCAGAAAGAAGGGAGTTTCTCAGTTTCCCAGTCATACTGCTTGGCTGACTTGGCCCTGCCAATTCTCTAGTGGTGACACACTGTCACTAATGGTGGGGAGGAGGGTGGGCCGGGCTCAGGAACAGGCCTGTGCGGACACCAAGTGCAGACTCAACAACAAAGGCCGTCCCACCCTGCAGGTGGCACGGGGGACACACTGACTGCAGTCTGCAGCTCACCCCAGAGTAAAGCCAGCCTGCAACCTGCATCCTCAGTGGACCGAGCGCTGCAGTGCTGCTGGACCCCTCCCAAAGGGAGGGCTGCCCTGCACCCACCTCCGTCTTCTTGTGCTCGTTCTCCCCGGAGGCTCCATCCAGGGCCTCGTCGGGACCCTGCCCTTTGTACACCCAGAGCTCCGACTTCTCCACGATGGACCTCAGCTGGTCCAGGTCTTGCTTGATCTGCTTATAGTTGTCCACGTCCTGGCTGGTGACGAGCAGCTGGACCTGAACGAGGGTGGCCATGAGAAGTGCGCCACGCCCGGCGGGCACCCGCACACGCAGAACCGCCCTACCTGCTTGAAGGCCTGCAGCACCTCCTGCCTCTGACTGAAGTGGCGGAACAGGAGCTGCAGGGCGCCCGACACCAGGGGAGGGTAGTCGTGCATCGTCAGGTGGAGCAGAACCCGCAGGAAGGTTCGGCCGCCGTGATCGTCCAGGTCCAGGGGCGTGTTCTCCTCACTACAGGGAGAGGAGCCAGTGAACCCAAAGACATTTGGCCGCGCCTGAGGCCTACACAGCCCAGGATGGCAGCGCTGACAGTCTCCCTCAGTGACCTGACTTCTTAGTTAACCTGGACAACCCATCTCGTCCCTTCCACTGGATCGTGAGTGACGGTGCAGTGAAGGTGCTGCAACTCTCTCCACCTCCCACAGCGACAGGACTGACCGGAGCTGGACCCCGACTCCCAGGTGGGTCCAGAATTCTAGCTCACACATGGCTCCCCTGCACGCTCTTTCTGGGCTTCTCTGAAGGGCACCATCACTCAGCACCCAGCAAACTTTCGGTGGGGAAGGGGCAGCTTTTATTTCCAGTTTGCAGCAACTGATTCCGGGCCCACTGCAGGGGCTGATCCTGCCCCTGGATGTCTCTCAGGGCCAACTGCCCCACAGATGCCTGAAGGCCTATCCTCGGGCCCTGGGCTTGTCACAAAGGGGTAACAAGCAGTGCTTCCCTCACGGGCACTCCCCTGATGACTGTCACCACCATGAGGTGAGATAACTCAGTGTTCTTCAAACTGGGCCCATCAGCACCCACCACCGGCTCTCTCACCATCGCTAACTAAGCTGTGTGTCGCTTAGAAAATGAGCAGGTGTGTCCTGGACCCAATGGTAGACCATGTCTAAGTGAGGACAGTCACCCAGGCAGGACGCAGCATCCTTGGTATGGCCCACTGCCTGCCAGGCAGTGACACCACATGGCTGCAGAAACCAAGGGCACAGATTCTGCATGCGCACCCCAGAAATAGGGTGTGTGTCCCCAAAGCATGTGAGGGGGACTTTGTTGTGTCCTGAGGAGAGCTGAGTGACCACATCGTACACAGATGCATCGCCTCATCAACACCATGCATGTTCCAGAAAAACATCGTCCATCACAGTAAATAGCATTGCTAGCACAAAGTCCAGGTTTTAGTGAGCACTGACACAGACTGTTCACACTGGTGCCCCCACAGCAGGGCTGCTGGCAGCCACCACCCTTAGGCGGGCTCTTCCCACGCTGACACAGTTGAGGATCAGCTCTGAGCAGCAGTTGTTGGCAATGTGACACAGTGGCCTCAATGGGTGCTTGCACACCACGCGTCTAGCCTCTTAGACATTTGCTCTTGCGGTAAAGCAGCTCAGCCTATCATGGGGTGGGGGGCAGAGACGCCAGCCTCGCAGATACCCCCCCGAGGACACAGGTGAGAGACACGATGCGACACACTAGTCCCAGTCACCAGCTTCCTGAAGCTGTCCTTGGGTTACCAGCAACAGCAGCATCCAGCTTAGCCCCGCCAAACACAGAACTGAGAGGGACAAGGGGTGGCTGTCTAGCCCACCAGTCACTAGAGGGATACACAGCTAAGAATTGAAACAGGCAGGTGCATCGTGAGGCCACGTGGGCATGCTCATCCCAAGTCTGTGGGCAAATTTGAGTCTTTCAGGGGGCTGAGTATTGTAATGATGTTTAAGTTGACACAGAGCAATATGGTTTTTTAAAGAGGCATTTTCACATCGCTTTAATGTGATGAACAATGAAGGAACAGAACATGAGTTGACTAACCTTCCTCTCTGGAGACCCCCCATCCCCTTCGCCTTGGTCCCTTTATTTTCTCACCATTTAGAAAAGTCACTCTTTCTGTCACAGGCTGAAAATAGTCACATACAGTCACACACACATGACCATTCTCATTTGGTACTAGGGGTTCTAAAGAAAACTCTACCCAACTGACACCCAGAGAGTTAAGCCCTTACTAGTACAGCAAAGGAAAGGCCTCCAGGAGCCACAGGAGGAGGGCCTTCCAGATCTACAGCCAACTACAGAACAAAACTGAAAATATACTTTCCTTCCTCCAAAGATACCTTCCGCCTGCTCTTCGATGTGTTCAAAGTCCAGCGCACCTGCAAAATTAGCGAACAGGGCTGCAGTGTAGGAAGGCTAGTGACAACCCGCTGGTGGGCTCAACTCACAGCCCTGCAATGCCCAGAGGTAAGTTCAAGACAGGCCACATGGGGACCCTTGGAGCAGGTCGCCCAGGCCTCACCATTCAGTGGGGTAGAGGTTCCAAGCTCACTGCCTGATCCTCGTTACAGCAGAGCCACTGCCCATTCCAAGGGCGCTTGAGCCTGGATAGGTGGGCCATGCCCGACACCCCCTTTCCCATCTTTCACCACTACCTCCTGGGCAGGGACAAAGTTGCACATGGACAGTATGCTTTCTGGAAGAGTTTTGGTTTCCGGCATTGGTGGGGAGAGAGGGCATACCACAGACAGGCACGCCTTAGAATCCTCAGCTGTCTCCTGTCTACGATCCTCCACGTTAGAAGGAAACCAAGTCTATTCCAGGAAGGACCTGGTCTCCTCCAGTTCCCCCTTGGCCACAAAGGGTCTCATTCTATACTATGACAATGCCTCAAAACAATCGCATTTCACCCCTTTCCTGGAAGGGATCTGAGCCCGCCTTTGAAGGCCCAGACTCCTTTCTCTGACTGAAGCCACTCTGGAGCCACTGACCTGGCACGTTACTCGGTCCCTCCTGACTGCTGTTTCCGGAGGAGGTTTCCGAAGTCTGGGAGTTGCTTTCATCAAACTCCCGCTTAAATATACACAGGAGGCAGGAGATTCTATAATCCAATCTCACGTTCAAAATAAACTAGAGATCCAAATGGAAAAGGAGACAGACTGTTAGATCACGTACCACCTGCAACACTGGCCTCGGCGGGCCGTTCTCTGCTGCCGCTCGTGCCTGGGTTACCCAGCCTCCCGGGGCGATCAGCCCTGCGCCTCGGCTTCTGCTGTAAACTTCAGCATGGTGGCAATTAACTTAATAACTGGAATAGTAAACCACACAGCCCTCTATCAAACATTATTTCAACAAGGATTGAATGCCTATTCTAGGTCATGACAGAGGTGGAAAGAAGTGACAGAAAATAAATGCATTTTTTTTAAAAACTGAGATTAGCGTGGTTGCTAGTTTCTATTTGTTTCCTCTGGCTTCGATACAACCCGGGGGACTCCATTCACTTCTTATCAGCTCCTGACCACTGCTCCAGCCCAAAGCTGCCTTTCCCATGGCAGTTGCTAGAGCCGCAAAGAGAGGTCACTGCCTGGCATTCTTTGAAGCCTTCACTGATGGCTCCCTTCCATGGTCTCCTCCTCCCCTTGGTGACGGCATGCAGTCCTAAGGCTGTTGCTGCTCCAGACTAAGATCCTTGGCTGGCATTTTAAGCTGTGTCTAGGTTCTGACATCCCCAGAGCCTCAAACTCAGATCCATATAAAACTAATGGTGGCTCCTGCAGGTCTTCTCCCTCGTTGTAACCACAGGACCAGCTTCCTCCCTGTCCCGGTGCCCACATTCACCCCAGTCCACATCCTGTGCGCTCTATGCCCACTTCTTGGGTCTCACTTCTAGTGCCACCTCCTTATTATCTCCTGCCCTGGCCAGAACCAGACTACAGAGCTGAATCTATCGGCTCTGCCTTCCAAAGGGGCTGTCGCATGTTAGCACCCTGCTTGGAAACTTTCCATGGATTCAGGTGCCCAGAGCATTGTTGATGGCCTCGGTCTTTACAACTTCTCTTCAGCACACTGTATGTGTCTGCCCAGAAGTGTGACCAACTCCTGAACATCCTGAGCCAAGCTGCTCCATCTACCTGAGACGCCCCTACTTCTACACTACCAATTCTGCCCAGGCTTAAACACTCAGAGAGGCCCTACCCCTTGCTATCAACTCCCAACTTCAAATGATTACAACAGAAACTAAACCTTCCTGCTACCCGCAGTCACCCTCCCATTCCCTATCTCTGTGCAAATTTTCTTACAGTAAAGCGACTCAGCAGAGTTGCATGTATCTACTCCCATTCCTGTTGATATAGGCTGATTCCTCAAACTTGTATGTGTGCTCTGACTTCAGGATCTTCACACCTGCTATTCCCTCTGCCTGAGACTCTTTTCCTGGACACGCATGGAGCACCCCCTCACTCAGGTTTCCCTTCAGCTGCCTTATGGGGAGGTCCTCTCCCATAATCCCCCAGACAGTATCCCCACCTCCCCAATGGCCTCCCACCATCCTAATCCTCCTCAATTTTAACATCCTGCTCATCCTCTGCAGAGGATGCATATTTGAAAAACGTATTCCTCTCAAAGTGTAAGCAGGTTAGAAGCAGGAATTTAATCTATTTTGCTCACTTCTGGATCTTCAATGCTTAAAAGCACTTACTACAGTGTCATGATAAATATTTACTAAATGAATGAAAAAGGGAAGGCAGGAAGGAGGGGCGAAGCAAGAGAGGGAGGGAAGGAGGGAGAGAGGAGGGGGAAGAGGGAGGCAGAGAAGGGGAGGCAGAAGGGAGGGGAGGACGAGGGAGAAGGGAATGAGAGGGAACAAGGAGGGAAGTGGACGGGGAGGGGAAGAATGGGGGAGGGAGTAAGAAGAGTCTGTCAGGAGCAAGGAGGGACGGACTATAAAGTTTCTGGCAGCTGAGCTGGGTTATGAGAGCAGGGAGTGGAGATGTAGGGCTGAAGCAGAAGGGAGAATTCCAAGCAAAGGTGAGCAGGTCAAAGATGAGGTCAACAATGACAAGAGGCTGACCAACCCAGGGGAAGTCTGGTGGGGTTGCAGGGACCAGGTGATAGCTGACAGGGAGGGAAGCAGGTATGAGCAGGGGGTTGTCTGGACAAGGCACGTAGGAGTAAGAATTCACCCCAAGCTCCTCCCGGAAAGCCTAACATGGCAGATCAAAGGGCAGGGGGTCCCTGTGGCACGCTCCTGCCTCCACCTCTGGCCACGGTCACCTGGAGTATCTCGATGATCTTCAACTTGGTGTCCATCACCATGATGTCCTCCTTCTCGGGCTCAGCCTGCTTCACGTTGCCCTCGGGGGCGGCAGCCATGGGCGTCATGGGCAGAAAGCCCCCTCCGCGGAGCACCACCTGGGTCATGAGCTCTCCCACACCATGGATGGACCGCATCACGTTACTGCCTGGGGGTCGACAGAGCTCCTAGGACCATACCCTGAAGAGCGTAGGTGCCTGATATGGCCCGGGCTCCCCGGTCAGGTATTTAACATGGCTGCTCCAATAGGCTCAGTGCCCTGGCAACCTGAAGAGGCTATACCCGTCAAAGAATCAGGGCCTTCAGGGAGCAGTAGCCAGGGACTATGAAACCGCAGGGAGTATTTATGTACTAATCCAACTGCCACTTTTCACTGACCACCTACTGTGTGCCTGGAACCCTGTAGAGAACCAAGGCCACAGGTGTCCACCAGGCACAAATCTGGTACCGCCTGGTTTGGGGGCCCTCCTATTACCCCTGAGGCTCTGTTTCATCTGCAAACTGAGAACAGAGCTGCTAAACCACAGGGTAAATGGTAAAATGTGTGCAGAGGAGTGCGTACAGGGCCTGGCAGAGGTGGAAGGCTGTCCCTGGCTTTGCTGTTGGCTCAAAGAAGAACCAGGAATCCAACGTGAGTGCCTGCTCTATCTCCACACGGGAACAATGCACATACCAAAGCAGATTTCCCATTCACAAGTGCGTTTCATTTCGTCCTGAACTAATGTCATCATCCCAGGCCTTAGGATACCTCAAGAACCACGAAGGGACAGGCACTGCATCATAGGATACCTTCAAGTCTCAGTAGAATATAGAGACCCACAGAGAAAGATGAGGAAATACGGCACACGTTAATAATCATCATCGACTTGAGGCCATGGGGATGGGGGCCCCTGTGTTCTTTCAGTTTCTTGGAATATGTGAAAAGCTAGGAAGAAAAAGCAAATCTCCACCCATCATACAGAACAGAAGAGTAACAGGGGCCAAGCACCATCTGACACACACTCCCCAGCTTCTCCCCCCAGTCTCACCTTTATTCTCTTCTCCTTTGGTTATCTTGCTAATTGGGAAGATTGTGGTCACATGCACACAGTCCAGTATGGCCAGGAGGATTTTGGTTAATCGCAGGAGATCAGAGAAGTTGTAGAAACCAAAGTATATGAGATTCCTAGCTAAATTTACAACCTATTAAAAAAAAAAAAAAAAAGAGGAAGATGGTGTCACACACACCTTAGCCTTGAGTTTCATTTTGTTAACAAGGTTTATTCAAGTCTGATTCTGACTTTCCTTATAGTAAGATAAGGCATGTATTTTGCTTGTGCATTCTGATTATACTATCATTTTGTTTCAAGAGGAGAAAAAATAAAAGAAAACCTGCAATGCTACTCATCTGCTTTGGTGACAAGTTAATAAAAACCTGACCTAATCACATGGTTTAAACAGCTTCCCAAAGATAAAACAGGGCTGGCCACCTTAACGGAACAGGGATGGAGTCACGTGGTGGCCCCACAGCGCTCGTGGCGCCACTCCTGCAAAAGGAAAGGTGTCCTCAGAGAAAAAGGTTTACTCCGGGAGAAGAAGATTTATGATCGTCAAATGATATGCTGATGGCAGATCCCAAACAGAGTCTGCTTTCCTTCCTGTCATTCTTAACATGTAAGTATTTATGTAGAACAAGTAACGTTCTATCCTCCTACACAATTCACCAACCTGTGCGTTTCGCCCAAATGCATGACTGCCCAAGGACTGAAATCACTTCTATTTTATTCTGGAACAAAACTGAGCTGGATTCCTTTTCATTACAAAACCAGAGTATCCTGATAAAAATCACCACGTACTCACATGTTTTCTATTTACTCCACAGAAAACTGACTAATGAAAAGCAGATAAAACAGAGAGATCATTTCACCATGCCATACCTCAAATGTAAGCTTATTTTTCTCCTTATCAGAGAATGGAAACCTCTGACAAACCACATCTCTTAAATATTCTTCCACGAATTCCATGGTCTGAGCAAACCTCTCCTTAATTTCATCTTTTGAAGTTCCACTACTATCATAGCTGAAGAGAAAAGAGCAAGAAAAGAACATCAAATTTCAAGTTCTTCTTGTTAAGACTTTCCTATTTGATGAGCACTAAAGTCCATCCCTGCCCCAGGCTTCCCAACACCCTGGTGCCTACTTTATTTTTTCCTCCTAAGCACATAGTACCGAAGGATACTTCTAGTCATTTCTCTTGTCTATACTGTCTGTCCCCACTAGTGCAGAAATTTTTCTAGCTTGTTCACTGATAGATCCAGCACACAGCAGACATGTAAGTATTTGTTGAATGAAAGGAGGAGACAGACAAGATATATAAAAAAAAAACCCATGCCATCTTTTATGTTCTCAAGGAAGTAATAGTACTTGCCATTCCCTGACTTCACTTTAAGCTTAAATAAAAAACAGCTTCCTCTTTCTTCTACGATATAACTAGACTAAATGGACCAACGTGGCTTGTCTGCCACTACACAGAAGAGGACGGGGACTCAAAGCCTGGGCAGGGCAGGGGGCCAGCTCACTCATCAATGGCGATCTCGGAGGGGATCTCGGACCAGAGGCGGGCATATTTCACGGGGGTAACTTGCTCCTGGGGGTCCCGGTCCACGTGCATGTGCAGCATGAGGCGGCAGAAGGAGGCACGCAGGTCATAGGGCAGGTTCTCATCTGACATACAGCGGAGGATGAGGTCGACATCCAGCTGGCCAGACACCTCATTGATGGCCAGGTACTGACGGTCCAGGCACATCCGGGCAAACAGGTTCAGCTGGTACCTGGAGGAAGCAAAGTCCTGAGAGCTCAGCAGGCCATCAGTGAGGATGAATGGAAGCCCAGCAGCAATACCCAGTACGTCAGACTCCACTTATTCAGAGCAGATAGAGAACTGAGCTCAGCCAGCAGCTGTGCGACCTGCTGCGCTGGAGTGTGAGGATGCAACTGCCGACGCCATTCTGCCCTTGTTCCCTTTATAAAATAAATAGGGTAACATTGTTAGGCCAAAATGGCTGTCTATTTCTTCATTTGTGTATTTACATGAAAGGTCATGCAGAAAATGTTAATGTGAAAATACTATCCATACTTTGCCGAATGATTTTAAGACACTTTTAAGATATGACCATCATCTATTAAGTCTAATCTTTAACTACATGATGTAAGAGCTAGGGACTACTCCTCAAGTGACCTCGGACTCTTTACCTCATCCAATCACACTGATCACAGATAACACGGTATTTTATAGCTAAGGCAGCATCCTCATTCATTCTCCAGAGAAGACTCATCAAACATAAAAAGTTAACATTCTTTTCACGTGAAATAAGAAAACCATAGTCTCCAGACTATATATACCTGTTTCTGAATCTAACACATTATTCTTTATCAGTAACATTATTCACTACCATCACCATGAGTTAAAATATTCTGGACTTCACTAGATATCAGTGAAATGCAACTAAAATATGGTTGCATATTTTAACAGATCTCATCCTGGTAAAATTCAAAAGCATCACAACATTCAGAGTTAGTGAAGACAGGGAGAAACAGAAATTTTCATCTACAAATGGTGGGGGTGTGCCCCAAATACCAATCTAAGATTGCTGAGTGTGCACAAACTCTCACACACACACACACACACACACACACACACAGTCTGAACAAGAACGTTCCTCTACATCAAAAACAAAAACGAAATTGGGGCTGGCACTCCCTGATGGCTCAGGGCCAAACCCTGCACCTGGGGCATGGTCTGAATATAGGCTTAAGTTTTGTAGCCCAAGACCTGGGTAAACAACTAAAATGAACAAATAGATAAATAAAACACTTCTTCCTCCTCTTTCTTCCTACCTGCTGCCTGTCTGCCTGCCTTCATTCCTACCTGTTTTCCTTCCTCTTTAAAAAAAAAAAAAATGAATTTAGGGCCTGCAACGGAATATTGATGAACAGTGAAAATGCAGCACATTAATAAAATGAAATCCCATTCACCAAAGTTCAAGAACTAGATCTGCTTCCATTAACATGGATACTTTCAGAAGCAATACTGAATAAGGCAGGTTTCAGAATTGAACAAAGAATATGGCTCCATTTACAAGAAATTTTAGAAATAAGAAATACTACATCTTATTTATGAATGCCCACAAAGGTAGTAAAATGCAACTGCAGAGAGTGGAAGGGTACAGCTTGCTCAGGAACTCAGGAACAGGAGGGCAGAGGACAGAAATATAATGAAGGGCATGGTCACTACCGAGTTTTCTTTGTTTCATTTAAAAAGCTATAAGCACTTTTTTCATCTTTTCTTCACCTTTATTTTCCTTTACAAGTAGTTTTATGGTCTCCTTCCCTTGAAATGGCAGGGTTAGCAGGACTTAGAGCTGGGACAGAAGAGGAGGTGATGGACAGAGATAAAGAAAACAGGTAAACACACCTGAGATAATGTGGCCAGAGAAGGGAGTTAAGAAGATGAGCAGGTGAGGCTAGAAGAGCCCTATGGTGTTGAAATGGGATTGTAAGTACTAACGAGAACTCTAGCTGCTGTTATGTATCTGTACAGACTCAGAAACAGATCCACCGAGTTGTGTGTGTTTGTGTGTGTGTGTACGTGTGTGTAGACAGAGAGAGAGTGTGGGTGCGTGTGTGTGTATGTAGAGAGTGTGTGCGTGTGTGTGTAGAGAGAGAGTGCGTGCATGCGTGCGTGCGTGTGTGTGTGGGTGTGTAGATAGCTGGATAGATGAGGGTAGGTTGGTAGGGAGGTAGATAGATAAAGTATATACACATACTTCCTAGCTCAGTCTGCACAAGTCCTATGAGGTTGGCACTTCTGTCTGTATTTTGCAGATAAAGAAATGGGCATAAAGAGATATACAACCAGACCAAAGTGGAAAGGCCAGGATTTGAAACAGCAGGTCACCCCGCAGGGCTAATGTCAACACTTGTCCTTCTGTGACTTTATCATATCCACACATAATTTATTATCCAAATAACCAGAAATCTTACACTTGGAACTCCTTAAATATTCCCCCAATTCATCTTCTTGCTACGCAATCTGAGCAGATGACCCGTGATCCCTGGGGGTGGTCAAAGAGCCAGTGGCTCCCCACAGCCGCCCCTCACCGGTAGTAACTGAGAACATCCCGGTCTTCCTTTTGGCCTTCTTTTGCGTCTTGGGCCAACTCCCGGACACTCTTACTACGGATCTCTTTGTTGCTGTCCCTCCAAAACAGCCACACCTCCTCCTCGTCCTCTCCAGCCTCCAGAGCGTTCTCTCCAGTAGAAACACCTTCAAATTCAAAACGAGAAAGAACCAACCTGGAAAGTAAGAGGAGGAAGGAAAGTCGTCACTGGAAAGCCCTCTGCTCAAGTGCTCAGGGCAGAGATAAAACAAGCTAGATGCTCACTTCTACAGACATCAACCCATTGGTCCCACCAGGATACTCTGGCCCTGGGGACACCCAACAGTGTCTGGAGACACGTGTGGTTGTCCCAGTGGAGTGGGAGAAGCAGCTCTGACTCAGAGGCTGCTCAAAATCCCTGATGCACAGGACCCCTGGCACCCCTACCACAGTGACCTGGCCCGAAGGTCAGAATGCTGAGGTTGCAAAACTGCCCATGCCCCAAATCAAGTTATGCACAAGAAACAAAAAAGGATCCTTAGTATAGGGCCCAACATAGCAGTGGATTTTTTTTTTAACATTCCCATATTCCTGGCACTGTACTGATGGCGAAAGCTGCTCTGTGACTACAGATGAATTGCTCCTCTACCCACAGTGGACATGGGTCAATAAACACCTCTGCAGCAGTGGTCTGCAAAACTCTTCTCTACATTCACTTAGTAGACTGCCTCCGCTAACATTTTAAATTGATCATACACACAGAACTTTAAATTCTCTGAATTAAACCAGGTGTGTTAAATGCACCCTCCGAGTTCACTCACTTTTACAGAGGCAAGACTGAGCCTCAGTGCAATTACTCTAGTAGGGGTGGGAGGTGGGGCACAGATGTCTACAACACTGCAATTCTCAAGACAGTTCAGCAAACTGTCCCACTCCCCTGAGAGGAAGGAGAGTTTAATTAGAAGAACAGAGTGGAGGAGACATGCCTGAATGCCGCATATTTGCTAGAACTGGCAGAATTCACTAGTGGATTATAGAACACCCAGGTTACAACAGGCAGAGTAAGCGACACTATTGAGCAGAGCTGGTTGCCCCAAAGCAAACACAGGTTCCAAAGGACTCCTCTGAGGAGAAGGCGGAGGCCACTGACACTAACTCAGCGACTCAGAAGAAACAAGAACCAAGGGCAAGGACTGACTCTTCAGGCACAGCTCCCATTCGCTGAGCCCCGTGTCCCAATGACCTCCCCTTTCTCAGTTTCGCAAGGGCCCAGTGACTCACTTGGTCTCAATCAGGATGTCGGCGTTGGCTGGGTTCAGCACAGCCTTGCAGATCAGCTCCTGGGTCACCGGGATTGACTTGTTCATGGACACACAAAGGTCGGAGAGGTAATCTAAGAACCTATGGGACATGGAAACCAAAGCCAACACTTTCTGTAGACCAGTAGAGATAAGACTGAGCCACAGTGCAGGTACTCTGCTAGGGGTGGGAGGGTGGGGCACAGCCTGCCTACAGCACTGCAATTCTCACAACGGGTCACCCCTACTGTAAACTGTCCCGTTCCCCTGAGAGGAAGTGGGGCTTCATTAGGAGAACAGAGGTGGGGAAGATATGCCTGAATGCCACATATTTGCCAGAACCGGTCAAATCCAGTAGCGGATGATGAAACACCCAGGTTACAACTAAGTTTGCAAAACACTCTGACAACCTCCAGGTGGGTTGCTGATAACTGGGGGGGGGGGCTAAAAAGTGAACAAGGGGCTGACAATTGTCCTTGGACGTGTGTCCACTATGGGCCAGCCTATCTCATGAGCACTCATCCCTACTTAATTCTCTTAAGAACCCATTTAGCAAATGAAAATCACGGTCATCAGGTTAGTAGTGAAGGTCAGGGCTGGTATTCCACCCTGGGTCTCACTCCAGCACCTCCTTCTTCACATCACTTGCCGAGAGCCTGCAAGCCGCTGTCAGAGAGCCCCACAGGGCTTCCCCGCACACCCACCCTTCACACCTGCACACCTGGCCACCCCCGCACGCCAGCCACCGCGCCTGCGCACCTGGGCTCCCGGTTCTTGCGCACCAGGCTGACGAACGTGTCAATCTCCGCGGCCGTGATGTGCTTCTCCAGCAGCTTGCGGTTGTTGTGCAGCAGGGCCGTGATGGTGTCCTCCGCCAGCACGTCATAGCCGATCTGCTTCTGCATGAAGCCAAACTGCTTGGCGATGTACTCCTGGGATAGGAGAGAGGAGAAGCCAGCGCCAGGAAGTCAGAGGACACTGCTTCTGCCGCAGACAGAAAAGGTGGCGGCATCTGCGGTGCCCACCGGGATCCCAGGCAGCTCCTTCCCGGTGCTTTGCACCTGAGCCCAGCAGCCGGAACCCCTTCGGTCCTTGGTGTCACTAAACCTGGCACAGGCGTAATTAAGCAGAATGCCTTCTATTTGCAGACGGGCATTTTATTAAGTATCCAGTATAAATTTTAATGCAGCGGCCTATTTTTGTAAAAGGTCAAAGCGCTTTTTTCAGCTCTGATTTTATTACCAGTTCAGGAGGTTTATATGGAGCCCACCATGCTGTACTTCTGAACACACACAGTTAAGCCTTCTTAGATATTTAAAATCATGTTCTTTATCTGAAAACATGCAAATAGATCTCTAAAGTCAATGGGTAGTGGAGGTGAAGTCAGAAATAACCTAAGCCACTCAATCATATTCATGGAAAACAGGAATGCACCTCTGGCTTCTTTCTTTAACACATTCCACAAAAATATCTGAGAACTGAAGGAAAGCTCTGACAAATACTTTGTTTTTATTTAAAGCTCTTTCCCTAAGATCTACTATTGGCTTGCTCAACATTCAAGTGGCCCTTGAAACCTGGTTCAATTTTCTTTCTTTTTAAATTTTTTTCACTAATTCCAAAATCCTGAAAATGACTCAGGACGAATAACACGGTGACACAGCCACTGTTCAGCCTGTTTTCAAAAGGGATATAATATCAGAAACCCAGTGGCCTCTGGCACGGGATCCACAAACAGACAGACATTCAAAGCTACAGGAGCAAGAGGGATAGGTTTAGCCCCCTTGGTCTCAAAGATGCCTGGCACACACTGCAGGATCTGGGACAGCCTCATCAGGAGATGACGGTAGAGAGGAGCAGAAAATTTTCTCTTTGGTGTTGTTTGCGTATGGTATTGATG
The DNA here is from genome assembly GCA_004363575.1 of Solenodon paradoxus. Lineage (NCBI taxonomy): Eukaryota > Metazoa > Chordata > Mammalia > Eulipotyphla > Solenodontidae > Solenodon > Solenodon paradoxus. The sequence goes on from RJWH01000289.1 coordinate 923,833, forward strand.
CTCTGGGGGTGGGTGTAATGCAACCAGGAATTAAAAGGCAAGACTACTAAATCATAGGTATGTGACGCTTTGCAGTTAAATGACAGCAAAGACAGTGTAAGAGGTTTAGAATTACTTGCTAACAAGGCTATCTCTAGTACTTTAGAACACTGCTTAAGATCAACACTATCTTTATGATGCCATGATAAAAACACTTTACAGAGAAAAGTTTAAAGACTAGATATAGTGGCTGTCAAAAGCTTCCAACCAAGAGCCTTGTGAATTGAAGGCAGGATTGAACTCTAGGCTGGAAGTCAAACAGAGGAGTTCTGTGCACCTAGGTCCCTGAGTTCAGGATTCTAACCTCGACGCTACTGAATTTGGGACCAGAAAGTTCATTGTTTTGGGGCATCCTATACGCTGTTGAGTATTCAGTGCTCCGCCCCGGTCTCTACCCACTAGATGTCAGTAGCACCCCAAGTTGTAAATCTCAGAGTGTCTGTACACACTGCAAACATCCCCTGGGGGTCACAGTTACTCCCAGTTGAGAAACACTGACAGAGGGACACAGTTCTCAGGCTTCTTTAGAACCTCAAATGGTTAGAACGCCCAAAGCGGTTGGGGCGTTCAGATCAAAGTGGGAATCATATACTTGGTGTCCTGACATAGATGACGACTTAAAATGGCAGAAACATGAGCCAGAACCAAAGTGGACAGGAAGTTGCTGGCAGAATTGGGGACCAGGAAGGACTGTAGAAAAGGCTCTGTCCTCAACAGAAATATGTCAGACCATTCTCAAGGGAAGAATTATAAAAATGCGACAATGCAAAGCCGAGGTCAAAAAAGAGAACTTCTTGAAAGATGGACGCTCCCCAGTAACCTTAAGGACTCTGATAATCCTCGAGACTTGCAAGAACAGTACTTCCTTTCTAAGAGCAAACTAAACGATGAAGCATCTCTAGCCACCAGCACAGGTGGCGCCGCTGACCCACGCGCAGTGTCTGCATCTCTGGCGGCTGCAGGCCCCACCTGGTTCTTGCGGTAGTCCTGCTGCGAGTGCCGGAGCACACGGTAGCACAGCCGGCAGATGTGCCTGAAGGGCGCGTGCCGCTGGTCCCCCAGCTCCTCCAGCCGCAGCATCGGGCCGTCCCCGCAGTCGGTGAACGGAGCCTGCAGCAGCTTGAAGATCTATTTGTGAAAAGCAAGTGTGAACATGTCAAGACCTTGTGTATCCCTGAACAACTCTACCTGAAGTGGCAGAAAGAAGTGTCTCCCTGCAAACACATCTCTGTCAGTGGGTTCCTGACTGCCTGTGTCCAGCTCTCAGGGCCTCGGTATGAGAGGCCTGTGTTTGGGGGAGGGTCCAGATGAAACCACACACCATCATTACTTCCCAGAGGTACAAGTCATGGTCCAGGTGACCTTCGGTTTCCTCATCCAGAAATGGAAAGAGTAATAATCGCTAGCTCACAAGGGTGCGGTAAGAATGAAACTAGATAAAAACGGTTACACCAGCTCCGTGCTCCCGCCATCCAGTCACGTCCTTTGGCCCCTCAAGGGATCACGTGTGGAAATGAGTGTGGGCATGAAGCCAGAGATCTAACTTGGGAGTCTGCGCATCACACTGCTGGACTGGAAACCCTTGTTGAAATATGACAGCGTGTTAATACATTCTATCACAGGCTGCCAGTAGAAAGCATTCTCAACGTCCACGTTCCCATGAACAGCTGTGGGGCTTATAATTAATGTGCTCTTCTTTTGGCTTCGTGGTTAGGAATCTCTAAGCCAAGCTTGCAGCCCAATGTCTTGAGAGCTTCCAGGAACTAGATGGTATGCATTACCTACCCTGGATTTGTCACCTTCCTCCCTCTAATTTGTCTATGCACCAGTTTATTTACATTTCTGCCAGACAACACCATCTATTTCCTGGAGGCAATTACTCATTCTTGATAGTTAAGATTTGCTGATGTCCCTATAAAAGTTTCTACTGACCTGAGTTTATCAAATACTTCAAATCCCCCAGACATGTGAAATAACCCAAAGGATACTTTAAATATAATTTAATAAAATAAAATTGTCAACTGAACTTTTTTGGCATTCCTACCAGCTGAATTCTCACACAGCTGGTACGTCACAGGTGTCTGTTCAACTAAACTGAGCTGTCAAGCTGGGAAAAGACAAGGAACAACCTGAGGTGCAAGTTAGTCAGAGGCCAACCGAGAGGCTACAAACTGTGTGTTCCCAACTATGTGACACTGTGGACACGGTCAAGCTCTGGAGACCAGAAAAGACCAATGGTTGCCAAGGTTTAAGGGTAAGAGCCAAAGAGGCAGAGTGGGGAGGGTTATAGAGCAAATATTCCACTCGATATATAATAATTATTCAGGTCACAGCACTTTTGTGCAAATGGACAGAACGTAGCCCAGCAGGAGGGAACCCAAACACAAACGGTGGAGTCTAGGATGGTGGGTCAGTGTAGCCCATCAGTTCGCTCACTGCTCTGGTGGGGATGTAGCTGATATGGGGAGACTGCATGTGGGGGCACAGAGGCTATCTGACTTTCCCCTCAATATTGCTGTGGACTAACACTGCTCTACAAAGTGCTGTGTTGTTTTAAGTAAATTGAGCATTCCACATGGTGCCATTCACATCCTATAAGAACCCTGATCCCGACTTTCTACAAGACAACTCGGCACATCCCATTGCGCTGACCTGCTTGAGAATATTCTGCTCTCTCATCAGCTTCTGCCGCTCCCGGTTGGGCTTGGAGAAGACCACTTCCAGCACGTCCTGACCCGAGTTGGTCCCACCGGTGACAAAGTACACCAGGTCCTCCAGCAGCTTGGTTACAGACCTGAGGACAAAGAAACTACTAGAGACAGATGTCCACAGGCCAGAAGCTTCACCTAAGAAGCCTTTGGGCCTGGGGGCCAGTCAACAGAAGCCAACCTGTTTTTCCAGTTTCCTTGAAAATGACCACTGAGGTCAGTTACCAGAAAGAGTGAAATACAGACTACAGATTATTGTCCACAGGATATTAGTCATTAAATTTTATCCCTGTGTTATCCTCCCTGACAGTAAGTAGTTCCAGAGACTGAATTAGAGACGGAGACAGAGAAAGGGACCAATTTTCACAACTTTATAGAGATTTTCAAAAAAATGAATGCATAAGCCATGATTCCTGGAAATCACAAGTCGAAGTCACCAATAAAAGGTCAAGCCCCACCATCACACAGAACCGCTGGGGTCAGAGGAGCCACACGTGGTGGTGGGTGTGCCTCCTCGGGGAGCCCTCACCTCCTCAGGCTGTCTCACCTCCTCTCGTTCTGGGTGATAGTGCCCTTCTCCAGCTTCCCGGCTATGGAACCCAGCACCTTGCTGGCATCATTGGCAAAGTCCAGGTCCCGGACCTCCGCAGGAGAAACTGGGACAATGGCAAATGCTTCTTTATCCTCCTTCACGGGAGAGGTGCCGATCTGGAATGCAAGGTTTCTTTGTGGGTGACATCAGTCAAAAATTGTATTACAGTGCGCTGATGATCAAAACAAGCTGAGACAACTTTGCACTTAAACTTGATACAGAAAAGCAGCTGATGGAAGTGCCCCAAATCACTCAGAGCAGCTACCTCTGGAGACTGGTAATTGCCAGGGGGCCGGGGGAGTGGGGCAGGGGATGGGGAATGAGGTAGGAAATGGGGTGCTATCATTTTGTGGCTTCATTTTTCACACAGAACAAGACTATTTAAACATTTTTTCCTTCCTTCCACTGGCCCCAGGTCTTGAACCTGGGTCCTTGGCTTAGCCTTAGCCACCTACACCACAGAGGTGCCAGTAAGACTACTGACATTAAAAACCTGTTTATAAATATGTAGAAAAGTGATAACTGTTGACTCTAAGGGGAGTCTGAAAGGCTAGACACTCTACCATTCTTCCAACTTTTCAGTATACTTGAGCAAGTTGAAAAAATTCCTATGGTCTTATCCCATCAACCCAAAATAAAGTTATGTGAGAGGCTCACTTTATTATAAATAAAGAAAATTCCTATGTCTTCGAATTTATGCAAAGGTGGGGAAGAGGAAAGATGAGGTGGACTCAGGGAGATAAAAGGGTTGAAATAGCTTTCAAGAATTAGAAATTCTGTGTATATTTTAGTACACAGAAATACAGAAATAATAAAGTTTAGGGAAAGTCAACTAGGTTCTTGATGTCACTCCCCCAGCCAAAAGCGTCCTTCAGCAGACATGAAATCCATACAACTGCTAGGGCCGAAGTCATGGAATGAAACAAAAGGTTCTGGTTATTTCACAAGCCCCGGGCTTGCTTTCCCTCTCTTCTGCAGAGAATCCTTATCCCTCATTCAGGTTTGGCCATGACTGCACTCTGACCACAGCAACAAAATGTCACAGCCCCATACTCTACTGTCCCACCGCCCCCTCCCCAGTCCTCGAGTGAGCCCCATAGGAGCAGGAGGCTGGAAGGCAGCAGGCTCTGGGCTCACCTTCAGCATCACAGGCTTCTCCTCCTCCTTGTCAATGGGGATGTTCGTGCTGTGCACCCAGGTGTTGGTGCACAGGTGTCTGAGCCGGACGTAGGAGTTCCTAAAGGAAACAAGGGGTTTCAGGGACAGGAGTAGGCTTTCTCCAAAGTCACCTGCCTAGAAGATATTCTGTAAAAACAGGAAGGGACACCAAAATGATTTTCTGTACACATGCTATGCAGCATGAATTTAGGAGGGAATGCTTCTGCTCCATGGTATAGTCTGATGCACTCACAATATAAAGTCATCCCAAGTGACCTTATCCTGTGAGTGACGATGTCAGCACAAACTAAGCAGAAGACAGAGCAAAATGAAATATTTAAGGAGTATATATTAGTGTTCATGACAAATGATGAAGTAGTAATTGAAAGTGTCTTATGGGTCAGTAAAGTAAAAAATAAAATCATCAAATTCCTAGAAGAAAGGATGAGTAAATATTTTATAATTTTGTGTCAGGGAAAAGCTTTTGCTGTGTGTAGCAAAACACGAGATACTTACATTCTGAAAGTAAAAGATGGGTAAATCTCAGTATAAAAATTGTCTATGTTCTATAAAATAAAGATCATGAATAGAACTGAAAAAAAAAAGCAACAGCTAGGGAAAATAGATAACACATATCATAAAAGGTTATTAACCCACATATGCAAAGAGATGTTTAAAATCAGTAAGAACAACATGAATATTAAAAATGAAAATGGGACAAAAACACAAACTAGTATTTTAATAAATGGTCCACAAATATGGGAGCACACAGTCAACATTCTTAGAATACAATTGACACAAATTAAAAGAATGTATCATTTTATTGAACCATACCCCAAAGAACTCAGAGAATACAATAAACGTGTGGTCTGGACAGGAGCGGGGAAATGGATTCTTTACGCCTTCCTGCTAGTGTCAACCAGGATGCCTTGGAAGGGAGTCTGGAACTTTCTATCTTTTCATCTAACAATCCCACTTTTAGATTTTTCCCATAAGAGATGACAGGTGTAAAATGAGGCAGAAAGATGTTCAACGAAGCATTATTTACAGTAGAGTAAAATCGCAAAGAATCCAATGTCTCAAAAATAAACTAGTGAATTCCAGTGCACATGATATAGAACTTGAGTTATTTAAAATGAAAAGTGACATTTACCTGGAAACATGCACAGCACAAACTGTTCAGTGAAAAAATGAGACTGCTAATGGATATGATACTCCTTTTGGGGGGTGAAGCTTCTAACATCAACTGTGACGGTAGTTGTTCCACTCTGCTAATCTACTAAAAATACTGAGCTGGTACATTACATTGGTGTACATGAATTATAACTCATCAAGTCTGCTAATGACAAAAAAAAAAACAAAAAACACCAGAAACCAATTTAAGTCAGGGGTTCTGAGCGGGACTGTGCAAAGCTGCGTGCATACTGCAGATGTCCAGAACATCTGTCTCCCCTGTATTTTCTGACCAAGCAGTTTAAAAACCAGTGATCATTTAACTGAACAACAAGGAAAGTTCTTCTTATATTGAAAGACTCTTGATAGGGACACTGCCCTCTAATGACTGCTGTGAGGAGTAAGCACAGAACCCAGTACAGAGAGGTGAAGGGATCAAAGGTACAAGCTTCCAGTTATATAATAAGTAAATCCCAGCTTTATTTTTAAAGCAAAGGTGCAGGCAAGAATGAAGGTGAGCAGAGGCAGGAAGAGAGAGGAAGAAGCATTTTACTTATTTTATTTAGTTGCTCATTTTGGTTGTTCCCCAGGACCAATGTCATGGACCCAAGTTGTAAACCCAGGTTGTTGGGATATTCGTGGACTTAACCACTAAGGGCATGCCTGAATTCCAGACTTGAACTGCTACAAGAACAGATGTTAAAAGTTCTCACCATGAGAGAAAAAATAAATGGTGTAACCATGCAGGGAATGGATGCTAACTTGACCTATTGCAGTGCTCACTTTGCAATATATATAAATACCAAGTCATTATACTGCATACCTGAAATATAATGGTATATGTCAATTACATCTCAATTTTTAAAAAAAGTAAGAGAAGTTTCTCCCCTAGCGCTAACAGCACCCATGCTGGAAGATGATCTCGCAGCCCGGCCCAGGCCTTACAGGTAGGAAGCCAAGATGCACACATGTCAAACCTAAGAGGACCAAGGAGATTACTACCAGTCAAGGCTGTGCTCCAGAGATAGAACATCCTGATAATCCTCTCATTTAAGGTCTGGACTCCAAGGTGGGACTCACTACTATTCTAAATTGCTTCAACTCTGAGCCTCGGTTTCTTTACAAGAAAAGGTGAATAACAATACCTATTTCTCAGGTAGGAAATGAAATGATGTAAGAACCCTGCACTGTGCCTGGCGAGTGGTCAGTACCCAACAGATGTGAGTCATCAGTGATAAACATGCTAATTTTACTGTTAAGAATGAGTTTTTGTCCCAGTTATATGAGTTTTATAAGAATGAGTTTTGTCCCAGTCCAGTTAGTCCCTCTCCGTTCATTCCTACGCAATGAAACTCAGAGTGAAATCGAACAAAAGACCCAAAGAATATTGCTCTGACTTCTGAATACTTTTGATAAAATGTACTATGTACTTGTGAATGTCAGATATTCATTTTCCGGAATTTCTTACAATTGCTTACAAGCCAGGAGGTCTCTCAGACTAGGGAAAGAGGAAGAGAGTAAAGGAAACTGGAGACACTGTGCTACATGAGCTCAAGGCTGGGCTTGGTCACCTCATTATAGAACTTTTACTCAACAACTGAGAACTTATTGCTAATGAGCCGCAGAGAGGTCAGACACCATTCCACTGGGCAGTTAGAACAAACCCTTTATCAAATGCTGTATGAAAACTTTGAGAAAGGCAATGAGGACCAGGATGGTTAGTGCACCAGTCCTAATTCTGGAGGGGCCAATTTAGGACTTACCTTGGGACAAGACTATCGCCTCCCCGGAGAGTGGTAGGATCCAGCTCAAAAATGGAGGAGATATCGTTGCCTTCGGGCACAGAGACTAGGGAGTACACCATCTTCTCCTGGGCATTTCGCAACCGGCTTCGGGAAGCATCCTGGTCAGGGTCCACCTGGGAGGAAGGACACCGCTCAGGTGGTCTCCATGGCAAACCTTGCACTCACCACATCACCACACAGGCCACAGGAGTGAGGAGAGATGGTGTCAGAGACACAGGAGAGCCCTGGGCTTTAGAGCGGTTGTTAGAGATGAATCAGCCACCTGCACCAGGATGTGGACATGCTATCTTTCCTTATTCATGTGTTACAATCAATGTGGTCAAAATGATAACTGTGTGTGGGCACCCACCTGCAATGGGAATCAAGGAGCACCCACCTGTAAGGGGGGAGCAGGGAGCAACCAACAGAACAGGGGTCAGGGATCACCCACCTATACTTGTAACTTATAATGGGAGAGTGGGGAGCGCCACCTGTCAATGGGTGGGGAGCACCCCTCTGTAATGGGGGATGGGGAGCACATTCAAAGAACCTGCACTATGCGCATGGTCAGGGTGCCTGAGTCAACAGTGATGACCTTATAGCAATACAGTGTAACCACCACTCCCCCCAGGAGAAAACTAAGAGCCACTAAACCTAACTCTAAGATTTCACAGCAGCCATCCCAGCACAGCCAAGAAAAATATCTGAGAAGTCAGACCAGACCTGAAACACAAGATGGAAATGAACCGAGAAAGACTGCCCCAGACTCAGGAGAGCTGTTGTTGCTACCTCAGGGGCCCAGCCAAAAGGGAAGGCCCCACCACAGTGAGGCCAAGGAGCATGACTTCCCTAGAAGCTGGAAAAGCACCTTCTGACCTCAGAGCCATGCGCTGAGAGGGCTGGACACCAGGCCTGCTTCAGAGGCTACACCAGGCCTCAGGGCCACAACTCCATGTGTCAATTTGAATGTTTAACATCCCGGTAAGATGACAACAGCCACCTGCTTTGTCATAATCTGCTTTGCTTAGGCTGAGATGCGGCATCCTTGTCAAATGGGGAACAGAGGAAAGGAAAGTGGATCTAAAAGGGCAAGGGTGTCAGAATGGCAGCCCCAGCTTGACCTTGGGGATTCTACACTCGGCCTTACCAGTTCATCTGCAGCCTCTACCTCTCCAAATCTCTGTCCCACCTCCCTCATGCTGTCTCCTCTAATCAATTGTCTAGGGACAAACCTGCACTTGTTACTCAGTGACACTAAAGAAAAGACCCACTGGAGGGCGCTATAACCTCTCTACTCAGTACAACCTTGACCAGACCATGTTCTCCATCCACTACTGTCACCTGAAGCATCTCACGCATCACTTTCAAAATAAGCCCTGAGGCCATTGTGTTTTGGGACCTGGGGCTCAGCACAGGACCTGCCAGGAGCCCACTGCCTGGACACAAGGCTGAGAGTGGCCACAGTTGGGAGGACGGGACATCACAGGCGCACTTGGGTCCTTCTCTCCCCTGGATCCTGCCTGCAGCTCCAGGGCACCCTGACTTCAGAAGTGAGGTTGCCTGCCAGCTCAGGGCCTCAGACCAACCACCCCATCAGAGCAGCCTGGAGTCTTCCTCCTACAACCACATAGGTTCCTGGCACAGAACACGGGACAAGCCTTCCTGCAGAGCAGCCATACCCTCTTCGTCTGCAGACCCCGCCAAGCTCAGAGCCTGAGAAGCACCGCCGGAAGCTGGATTTACACCAGCCTACTGCCACCTGGCCACCCCACATAGAGACTATGACAGGAGAGGCCACGGAACACCGGACCCCAGAAATGACACGTTTGACCAGCTGTCTCCTTTTCCCTCAAACCTGCTCTGACTCTTCCCAACCTGTGTGGCCCAGATGAACAGGAGGCTGTAGAGACACCAAAAGGCTCATGGTCTGGTGTACCTTACAAAAAATGCCCTTCACCTACAGCCCACTATGCGTAGGCTCTTCACCTGCATAACATCTCACTTTGTCCCTCCAGCATGCATGTCCTCCAGTTCTGCAGAAGAGGCTCCGAGAGGGAGAGAAGCTTGTCCAGAGTCAACAATAATAATAGCGGTGGTCGTGCTATTAAATCCAGGTCCGTCTCACTGTGTGCCCTGCATTGAGTCACTCCCCGCCTCCTCCTGCACCCAAATGCCATCTCCCCTCACACCAGTGGCCAGCAGAGCAGCCCCAGGTCCCTGGAGGTCAGCTGCCATGGCAGCAGCCAACTCTCCTTCAGCACAACCAGAGATTCGCTCAGCACCTACAATGGCACCTCCAAGACTGGATGCTGGCACAGAAAGAATAGAGACAGTTGTTGAATGACAAGACCCTATCCATCCACATTTTCATGTACTGACCCCACAAATGCTACAGAGATAGCACGCAGAGGAGTCCCCTCATCTGCAGACATCGGAATTTCCTGCAACCGGCCAACCATTAGGTGCCCCTACACCCCGCCAGAAGTCATGCAGCCGGGGCTCTGCAAGCTACGTACTCCAGCAGAAAGGGTGACAAGGACGTAGCAGAAGCAGGACCCTTGTGATCCCCGAGGGAGGGGGAGAGAGAAGGTGACCCTCAGAAAGCCCAGGAATGAAAGAGGGGGCGGTTTTGCTGGAACTTCTGAGTTCCTTCCAACGATAACCTGTGGCCTAAGCATCACAGTGGAAAGTTCCAGGCTGCTGCGGAGTTCACAGCCTTCCAAAGACAACTATATTCTGCATTATCTCCAACTCAACTCTCTTTATTAACGTATCTATTTTAAAGTTCAATTCTTTCAAAATTTTACTAAAGCAAAGATATGCCCTCAATATCTTATCACTGGTCACAGTGCCAGCTAAAGCACAACTGTCCTGGCTCCCTGTCAGTTTTGCTCCAGACTAAGCCTTCCACAAGAGAACTGTTTTACTTCTACCACTGCTTCCACATGACACAAACACTGGCCCCTTAACCTGTGGTCGGGGACACCTGCAAAGGCCCAGAGCGGCATTCATCAGCAATAGAGCCTCCAAAGAAAGATCCATTCTGCATTAAAATTCCAAACCACACTATAGTCTATTTCTGATTTTGCAGAAAGCAAAGACAGATGGTTGGACAACTGAGTGTATAGGCAGGAGTCAGGGCACCGTGCCACCATCTAAATGACACTACCTACCTCACATTCTCACTCCTTGAAAAAGATGGGAGTGAGTCTTAGGGTAAAGGTCAATGGGAACAGGATGTTTGTTTCTAAAAGGCCAACTTCTACAGGGACCATCACTGCCCCACTTGAGAGGTAGTCCACGAGACACCTCGACCGCCTCCGACTCAGAGGCAGAAGCTGCTGGAGTCAGCATGCAAGAAGGAGCGTCATGACAGCCGGGCTCCAGAAGCAACAAGGACAAAGGGTCCTGTGACTGTCCTCGAGGAAACACAGAATGAGACCCTCTTCTAAGGCAGCCAAAGGTGTCTCCTTGCCCCCGATGACCAGGCAGCATTTTCCTCAATGTGTCCCTCACTGGCCTTGCCCTACCAGGTGACGACCAGAAGTCCCTGCCCATACTTACTGAGGGCTGCAGTTCCAGGCATTCTTCCTCAAAGTCAGGGTCTACCTGATAAAAAAAATCATTAGGGAATTAAAACACCCACGGCTTTCTCAAAGGCTCAACCCCACTGCAGGAGACTCAAGGCCTGCAGACATCGTTGAACAGCCAAGAATGTGTCCCTTCCCTCTGTCCACAAAACCAGCATGCCACAGCGACACACGTCACAGGAGCACGACACGCACGGCACGCACGGCACGATCCACCAGTCACCAGAAGACGGCTCGAGAGTGTAGACAGAGGAACACAAGGAATTCACTAGCGAAGCAACAATTAAAAGCCTGAGATAAATAAAAGATCAGTATCCAGTCATCAATAATTCTGCTCATTTTCAGTTAAAAAATTTTAAAGTTGGGGCCTCCCACGAGAGCTGTATTTGCCTGAGAACACAACAAGTAATGCAACTACCAGTGATCTTTGGCAAACCATGTGATCAACAATTCTCACAGTGAGTGAGTGGGGCTCACAATTCCCTATGGCTCCATTTATTCAGCTCTTCGACGTTTCAAAATTGGCAGTTCAGACAAGTGTCAGGTGTCGGGGGGTGCGGCCCAGAGGCAGCCTTCCTCTGGACCACGGCGCACAGTACCGACACCCACACACCACCCTGAGCAGCCTCACCAGGGGCCCATACAATAGGAGGTGTCTTTTCATGTATGACTAGAATCTGCTATGAATACGTATCACGTATCTTCCAGCAGATCAGAGTAAAACCCCACATTTGTCATACAGTAGGCTGGTTCCTTGATTTATACAGAAGTTAAAAGGTCAATTCCTCCTGTCCTTCAGCATTGAGTCCTGCCTCGTCCCATAAAACCATACAGACCTGCAGGCTAATGCTCGTTTCTGTGATTTCAGACATTCCCAGAAGTAAAGGAAGAAGACCCCGTGTTTCTCACTAAAGTTCTGAGCATCCAGGATACTGTATAAGTTGTCGAATTCTTTACGTGTCTCCGTGCTTCCAGCTTTACATACCACATTTCGCTACAGCGTCCTGGTCATTCGTGTTAGGAGCAGGGTTGGTAGATAAGACGCGAGAGAATAGTATAGGCAAGAGTAAAACAGAAAAGCAATCCTGAAATGCCCTGTTATCATTATTTCCAACTTGCTTTCTCCCCACCTGCTGACCAGACTCCCTATCCATCAAGTACTAGACACGTCCGTGGCTCTGCCTCCCTCGTCATGAGTGGGGAGATGGGGCAGCAGCAGCAGAGAAGCAGAGGCAGTCAGGTGACAGAGGCTCAGTTCCACGTGCCCAGCAACTGCAAGTGAGGAGGACAGCGTGCCCCTGCCTGGGAGGGAAGTGGGGTGCTATTTACCTCTGCTGCTAAGTAATGCCCGGTGGCCAGATGCTTGAAGCGGAAGAGGCTGTTCCAGTATCCGGCTCCACCCCGGCAGGGATCATGTTGAACCACCTGCAAGAGGAGGAGAGGTCAGGAGGAGGGAAAAAATGCCCCCTGTACTAGAACAGCACTGAGACAGAGTGGGACAGAGGTCAAGGTGGAGGAGTGACATTTATGAGTTGGAAAAAAGTTAATCTCTTCCAACAAACCCATTGCATGTGTCATATCAGAACTCAGACATATGGAAGCGTTAAGTCATGTTTCTTCAAAATGAAGTAGGGTCTAGGGTCTACTAGTTAACATGACATGGTTGTAGTATAAAGCCAATGGTCTTTAGTGCAGGGGCCTCAGTGATAGTGAAGGAGAAGATTCTGAAATTCATCCACAAAAGGTATGACAGATAGAAAAGAATTCCCTGGAAAACTGTAAAAGCAATTACATATGTATTCAGGAGCTGTATAACCCATGTATAGGTCTGTGTGCTGAAACTTGAAACCCACAGTCTGGACCAATTTACAATAAAAATGAAAAGTAACTCTAGCTTCTGCTCATGCTGGAAGAAGTGGCACCAAAGTTGGTGTCACAAACAATTAGACACCACACAAAACATCTGAACTTGCACAGACAACTAGAAAACTGGATAAAGCATGAAATAAGTGCCTCCTTATAGTTCAGGTCTAAGGAGTTGGCTATGGAAGGCACAGACCTGGGACTAGGAAAACAAACAAAACCCAAAACATAGGAAGCAAAAACAACTGTGCTCCCATGTAGGATAGAAGGTGGTGCACAACTGTGACATTTGAGGAAAGGAAAACAAACAAGGTGATATTCACGGATGCATCCTCTGGACCATAGCAGCAGGTAGAAGAATTCAACCAGAGGACACCAGTCTCACTGAGTGGAAGACAGGTCAGAATTTAGGAGCCATTGGTAGCTGGGATTGTTGGTTAGAAAAAAAGCTAGCCTCCCCTCCCCTGCCCCCTTGCTAAAAAAACAAAAACAGAAAACACAAAAACACCTCCAGCAATCTGCCCAGGGTCCTCCTTGCATCTGGTTGAACACCAAGCTGCTTATGTATAAAAGCAAGATGATAGGAAGCTGAATAAAGAGGCAGAATAAAGATTAACGGGAAAGCTGCAAGCACAACATTCCTGGAGCTCAAATGGAGCTGGAAGGTGTTCTGATTTTTACAAGTCACAGGAGACATAGCATCAGCCACCTGGGGCATTCGGAAGAGAGATCAATAGGTCATACCATTGTAGTAGGACTAATCCAGCCCAAAGAAAAGGATACTAAAATCCTAAAAAACTTGACCCGATAAAGCTTTGTAACAAGCAATAAAAGGATTACGCAGATCCAAAAGTCACTTTATTGCCTGACAAACAAAACAACACTCCTTGAAGGAAGATAACTAAATCCAGATACTCAACCAAGAAGAATCATAAAGTTTGGCACATACCCATCGAGCGCGGGACAGGCAAGAATCAGGAAAATGTGACCCAGAAATACAGAGACCTGTCAGATTACATCAGCTGATTCAGCATGTCTATGTAGGTGGAGCAGGAAAGACATTTTGGAAGTAATGACCCTAAATGTTCCTATTTTGATGCATACCCAATTTAAGAAACTCAATAAACTAGGAAGAGAATAAACACACGCACACAAAATTGAAGAACATCATAATTCAATGAATGTAAACTTGGGGAATAAAGGACAACCTGAAAAGCAGCCAGGTATAATTTATAATTTCCTAGCCCCATATGTAAGGAAAAAGGAGAAATCACTGAATTCACAGCAGAAGCAATTCCTGCAAGAAGATCATAGAGGAACATCTTTACAGAAAAAGATGTCTACTTAAGATTCCATATCTAACAAAAAAAAAAGCCTTCATTAATTAAAGCCACATGGAAAAATAAGAATTTTAATAACTGCAAGTGGACACATACAGGCAGCAGCTGTGGAAGCTGGTCTGGCAGTTCCATGAAGTGCTGGAAATAGTTACCACATGACCAACAATCCCACTCCCAGAAGAACTGAAAACCTATATCCTGACAAAAACTTAGACATAACTCTTCATAGCAGTGCATCCAGAAGAATCAAAAACTAGAAACAATAAGTGCCCTGAGTGGTGAATAAAATACGGTATACCCATGTGGTGGAAGGTTGCTTGACAATAAAAAGAAATGGAGCACTGGCACCTGGGCAATATGGCTCCGCTTTGAGAAGAGTATTCAAGCAAAAAGAAGTCAGATGCAAAGACCATATGTTGCAGGTGCCATTTCCATGGACATGTCCAATGTAGACAAATCCATAAACATGCCATGAGAGCAGTGTTTCTACAACCATTGAAAATGCTATGCTTTTCATGTGTGAATTGTGTGGTGAAAGCATTTTATCTCAACAAAGCTATTATTTAGAAAAAAGAAGATTTTTTAATGAACATGATATAAAAATCTTTTCACACACAAATAGATATTTCTCATTTTCAAAGAGGCTGAGAGAATGGGTCACTGGAAGGCCTTCACAAGTAGAACAAGGATGCTCCTTCGGCCAATGGAAAATGAAACCAGACGAGAAGTGGGACCTATGCAAAGGCAGGAAGGGCGTCAAGTGACAACCATGTGGACAAAAGACTCATTTTCACACATTTCTAAAATACATGTGACCATTTAAATGTGGCCAAATAAATAAAAGTGCACTGCAGAATTTACAATGTCTAAAGTAAGACGCATGACAGTAACTCCAAGGACAGGAGGGCCAGAAACAAATTCAAAAGGAACACATTTAATGTTTTCCTAGGATATTCATGGAAAAAAAAAAACTGGCTGGAAACCAACTTTTAGGGAGTAAGAATTAAGACAGCTGTGTTTTCTCAGAGAAAAACAGAAGATGTGCTATAGATGATCTGAGTCACGTATCTGACGTTCTATGAGCCCATGTCTCACGGACGTTCCACCCAAATTGGTATTTTTGAGTTCCCTTTCATTGATGTGTGACGAATAAGACCTGGCACTTTCTTTTCAGCTCCTAACAGTCTCCACAGCAATTTCTGCAGGTTCTGACCTTGATACCATTTTGGGGGGTTATGATAACATGTTAAAACAAGGTGTAAAATAGTTTGTAAAATGGTACCCACTATACAAAAACACCCTACTTGTAGACTAAAACACTCAGTGGAAGTCAGCACCTTGACAATGAAATGACAGGTCACTTCTTCCCTTTCTTTAGTTTGCATTTGTTACTTTGTGGAGAAGAAGAAGTGGTTCTGAAAGACCGTTCTAGAATGCAGAACTGCCTGTGGCCGGTACCATGGGGAACTGCTGACCTGTGCCTGGGTCCAAGGGCAAAATGAACTTCTAGCTGGTTCATAATCCAGCAGAGCAGATGACATTCTTATGTAGATGTGCACAACATCCGTAAAGCAATCAATGTGGTGTCAAGAGGAGGAGGAAATGAGGAGAAATTGAAATTTCACATAGATTCCCTTCATCATGAAAATTGTAGAAAATGTTTAAAATAACAGCCTAGATATGCCTGATTATTGCAATCTCCATGTTGAAAGAGAGATATAAGCTTTTTCAATGGGTTAAATACTGAAACACTTTACTAGGGAAGAATCACAGATGCTAACAAGCACCAGAAAGAACATGGGTGGCACACCCCAGCGGTGACTGAGAGACGGTCCACACCACATGCTATGGAGGGAAGGCGGTCTTGTCCCCAGCTGAGGTCATATAAAATGACACAACTATTTTGGAAACCACTTTGGCAGTTTTCTTACAAGTTAAATGCCTATCTACCATAGGCTGCAGCTATTCCACTCCTAGGTTTCAGCCAAGAGGAAAAAAGCCAGGCTTCTGTTCACACAGAGACCTGTACACAAATACCCTGCTATGGGTATTTCTTCATTTGCAACAGCCAAACCTGGGAACAACACAAATGTCCACCCATAGGTGGCTAGATCCACAAGTTGCTGTCTAGCCACATGAAGACTAAGGAATAGAAAGGAATGAACACTGATAATGCCACACGACATGAATGAATCACAAAATAACCCAGCTGAGTGAGAAAGCAGATCCAAGAGACTCCACTGTGTGGGTCCATTCATACTGGATTCAAGAGCACCAACACCAACCCGTGGAGAGAAAAGCCATATACGAGAGCAACTCCCCAGGAGAGAAGTTCGGATATTGCCGGGAAGCGGTTCAGGAATCCTACTGTTACTAGCAACCCCTCCTTGATGTGTGTACTAGGTACCTGGTGGGGAATCAGCAGTATTCTTCTGACAGGGGCTCTTAATCAACTGTCCCTCCACAGAAACGAATCAACTGAAAGCAGTGAGCGTCACACTCCAACACCAGAGCTGTCAGCACCCAGAGCAGCAGAGTCCTGCGTCCACGTGCTCCTGCCCCACTACCAAGCACTCACATCACCTTCTTCAGGTCCTGCAACTGTCTCCCTGCCTCCACCCAGCACAAACACCCACCTGCCTTAGGGAACACACTGATTAAGCTCCTCCTTGACTCAACACACCTTTCCAAGCTCCCCTGCCTGTGAGTTTAAGACCAGCTCTTCAGGCTCTTGTCTCCAGAGACAGTTTCTGTCTGACTTACCAAGCCTCTCTCTGCTCCCTGACAAACTCATCACTTGAGTTTTCTGCCTCACATTTCCAGTCCCAAGCCACTATCTTATGCACCACCACCTAATCCCATCACTTTTTCCTTCTGAAATACAGATCATGCTTCCTTCAGGAAGTTCCTCCTGAATCTCACCCAACTTGAAGTTCCCCCTCCCTCATGCAAACCTCCAGAGCACAGGAGATGTGCCTCTTAGATCCTTTTCCCCTGCACCAGCTACTGGTAAACATCCTTCCATCCTATCCCCCATGTTTCAGTCTGCTAGTCACTATGGGTGAGCACTGGTTACATACAGTGAGCAGTAAATGAGCAAGGGAAAGGAAACGACAGAAGGGAGAGACTTGACAGCCCAAAGAAACAAACTTCAGATTTCAGTTTTCAGTTTCCTTCCAAAGCCCATCTGAATTCCTCCCAAGAGCACATGGCCTTCAGGAACAGCATGAGTACTTACGTCTGGAAGTGGCCCCTCCTTTTTTGGACCAGGGTGGGTGTAAGGACCTGGTTTGATGTTTCCCCGGCCCACCTCTCACCTCCACCTCCCACAGGGCTTTGGAGCTGGTGGCAGATGTGGCTGACTGGCGGCCAGTTGTCCTCAGGAAGACATGCTGCTTTTTCCTGTGTTCGTCACAGGTGAGAAACTTCTCCTGCTCAGCATGGAACAGCCTCACCACATCCCCCTGAGATGCAAAAGTGAAGGGACATGCATATAAAACCAGAACGAAAATGCCACCCCAGGAAGAGCCAAGGGCTGTCTGCCCATAAAGGAGCCAACATACCCCCTTTAATATGTCATCTTTGTTATCACTCCACTTCATGAACAGGACAATTTTCCAGCTTGTATTGCAGTTGACAGAATTGACCTGGAAAACAAATGATGGTTTACCTTTTCACACGCCCCTCACGATGGTCACACCCAGCCTACGAGGTCCTTGCCACCGCCCCAGAAGTCAGGCTGTGCTTTAGCCCCCAGACACAGAGACTGACAACACTAGGACCACAGGGCTGCACAGTCCATTGGCCTGTGGGAAGCTCTGGAGTCAGGGGTTCCCTGGCACTGATCCCTGTGGACAGCACGCTCCAACTTCATGACAAGAGCCAAGCTTTCTGCCCTTCTGACATAGCTGCCTTTGCTCCAAGACTCTTGTTGAGCAGCCAAAGTCAAGGCAGAATTAAATCAAAAAGGGGTGAGTTGCACAGGGAAAAAGGATCCCTGAGAAGATATTCTAAGATGTCCCTGAAAACTGCTAATGGCAGCAATGCTGAGCACTAAATACCTTCCAGGCCCAGGACAAAGAACAAATAGTCATTACTGCATTTTATCCTTGGAAAAATCCTGAAAAATAGGTCTGATCATCTCCCACTGCAGAGACAGGAACACTGACCTGCAGGGAGAGAGGTCACTGACCTTCAGACACTGAACTAGGGAGCGGCAGACTGCGGCGCTGACCCACATTAACTCTAGAGCTAGGTCCTCAAGCATTAGGCAGAGATTTATGTCACCATCAAGTTAGTCCTTATGCGTAAAGAGTGCCGATTAGGAGGACAAGTAAATGTATTTCCAGAAGCAAGGTGCCACTCCCGTAGGGATACTGGAGGCCTGTAGAGCACCTCAAGAATGAGCAAAAGGTGCTCTTTTCAGGAAAACAGAACCGAAAAAGTGCCCCCTTGTCTGGGAAAATTTCATATTAGGGGTCTTCTCTGGCTTACCAAGTTGGAAATTAAGCCCCCGTGATTCAAGGCTTAGCAAACTGAGGGGCAGGGTGCTCTCTACCTTGGTTTCCTCGCATGTAGAAGGGACACTGGCCCTGTCACCCCAAGCTCCATCCCTACCTCATTGCAGCCTGGGTTGTCCACGAGCTGGTGGCTGCTGGCGTGCAGGGGCTGGCCAGCATTGACAGGGTTCAGCACGACCTTGTCCCCGATGACCACCTAGAAGAGAAAGGAGTGTGGAAATTTCCACAGGAAGACTAGGCCTGCAGGCTGGCTGGGGGTCATCTGTAAGCACCGACCCCATGCACAAGGGGTGAGGTGCCCAAGCTCGGGGAGAGGGACTCCAGTCAGTCTGCAGTAGCGAGAACACATCTCAGATGCTGGGGTCAGTTAGGGTACTGTATCCACATATGCCAACTAGATTGAGGGGGAATACTGTCTGAAGTCTTTACCTTTGAAAGAATAAAGTCAGTATTGTCTTTTCTGAAACAATGCCTTTTTCATACTTTTGGGGCACAAGCCACATGAGGAAATACACTTTCTATTATAACCTAATCACACATATAGCCTCACGTTTGTGTGTGCAAGCAGGTGCACAGAGAGATCTACATTTATCTGAGCAAAGTTATGTCTGCAGACAACACTGGTCCACTGATGTCGAACACTTTCTATACTACTCCACTTTCTAAAATGAGTCGCAGCCTCTAAATTGACCTCATGGCCCAATGGTGGATCAATGTGTCCCTTGGAAAACACGATTCTACAAGGTTTACCTGGTCAAGCCCCTCTGACCTTCTCAACGAGGCACAGATAAACAGGTGAAGACAGGAAAGCAAAGAACTGGCTGAAAAGGAAATTCAGAACAAAGCACCCTTGTCTTTATCCTGGGGGAAAGGAAAGGGAATGGAAAAGATGATTTCCTAGCTGTTAAACTCACCTACTCTTAGTTGGATATACTTGGGGGTGATGAAAATAAATCAAATTAAATTTACTCTAACTCCAAATATGTAGAATGCTACAAAAAAAAAAAAAAAAAAAAAAAAAAAAAAAAAAAAAAAAAAAAAAAAAAAAAAAAAAAGCCACATTTTGGGTCAAGCCCAAGCTTTCCAGGACATATGATTCTGGTCCCCGTGAGGGTCAGCTCTCGCTGTCAGCCAGAGGGAGGGACCAGTCTAGCACCAGCTGCTTCTAGTACGTTGCATACCACACACTCAAGACACACACACGAGCACGTATTTAAATGACCTACAGTTTGTAAACTTCAAAGGGAATACTGAGAAAGGGCAAAATCCATAGGTTAAGACTAGTGAAGCATTTTGACAAGATTCCACGTGACATAAAGCACATTTCTTTTTAGTAAAAAAAAAACTATTTCAGAATCTTAACAAGGTCAGAAATGTAGCTGAGCACATCTACTGTGAAGAGCTGCCCCTGCAGGGACTTCCTCAAGGAGCTAGCAGCTTTGGAACTGTTCTGAGTCATGCGGAGGAGGGGTTCTATGGCTCCCCAACCCCGGTGAGCCCTCGGAGAGGACGGGGGTCTGCACACTTGTCAGCAGAGGACTGGTGGGCTGCTCCTCGAATCCACTCACTCGCCCTCCCTGCTCTGTCCACCTATCTGCCATTCTCCTTTCCTAACTATTTCCCAGAGAGAAGCTCCTAGTCTGCTCGTGACCTAGAATGACGGGACTCCCCAGACAGGAATACATAACAGCTGTTTTCCTGAAGTTCTGATGCGGAGGGCTGGCCATCCATGGTTTCCAGAAGCCCAGTAGGAAAAGCTACTGTATTTAGGTCACACGTCTTTCCAAACTGTTTCCCAAACACCGGTTTCCATGGTGAGCCCTCTTCCTTCAGCAAGCTCAGCCTCTGGCTCCATCCTGAAGCTTCCCCCACCCCGACTCTGA
The DNA here is from genome assembly GCA_004363575.1 of Solenodon paradoxus. Taxonomy (NCBI): domain Eukaryota; kingdom Metazoa; phylum Chordata; class Mammalia; order Eulipotyphla; family Solenodontidae; genus Solenodon; species Solenodon paradoxus. The sequence goes on from RJWH01000289.1 coordinate 944,483, forward strand.
TGCAGCGAGGTGCCGGCTGGCGGGGGCAAGGCTGGCGCTCTGGGCCAGCACTCACACTGTCCCCGATGGACCGCAGCTTGTAGAACGGCTGGATGTAGAACCAGGACCCTTCGTTCCCCGCCTCGTCCAGAGTCACGCGCATGGCGTTCTTCTCTAGCAGGGCCGGGAGCCTCTTGTTCACAGTCAGGTATTTGTTACTTTTCAGATGCAGGAGCTGCAAAGCATCAAGAGACCCAGCTGAGCGGCGGCAATTCTGTGTCTCTATCAGATCTCTGTCATAAAAAATGCATCGAGCATCCCTCCACCGAGGAGCACCTGTGAAGTCAGAGAATCACAAAAGTGCCCAAGGCAGGGAATACTCAGAGGAAGGAGGAGCAGAGAGGCAGAAGCGAGGGCTGCACAGGAGAGACACTTCTTCAGCACAGCCCTGGAGAGGCCGAGTGACTCCATAGGGACCAGCAGCCCCCAGGACAGCCCTGTAGGGGATGCATCTGTCTGAGGGCACCACCACCAGGGACCAGCACTTCGTCCTCAGGGTCTCACCCCACAGGAAGGACTGAGGACCTGCCCTGTCATGGTGCTGCCACCAAGGAGGAGCCATACTTGGGTTTTGCTGAGCACGGAAACACTTGAAGTGAGCAGATGGACCCCAGGGAGTGAGAGTGCTGGGGGAGGGAGTCACTGTGTATTGTTTGAAAGAACAAGGCTGCTATGGAGTCCCGCCTGGAACTTCTAAAACACTTTGTTCTCAGTCTTTGGGGAATGGCTACAAGAAGAATGATGGAAGATTCAAATGAGAAATAACTTGTTTCACAGTAGGTCTTGACCAAGAGTGCTGACCAAGGCCGCCCAGCTCCACTGGTGAGACAACATGTATGAACATGGGCGCCCGGCCATCCCTGGAGAGATGGCAAGACCAGCATGGATGCCTCCGCCAAACTCCACATCCCACTTTGGATATGCTAACAGATGCAGCTTCTAGAACAGTGCTAGGGGGTCTACGGTTCTTCTCTCAGGGTTTGGGGTTGGGGAATACCAGATACGTTAGTCCCTGACCCAAGCATCAGTCCTGACTCGCAAGAGGAAGGCCACGACCTCCCTGAGGTGCAGCCCCAGGTCCTGCATGTACCGCCTGTGTGCTGGACTCAGTTGGTTTCTGAACCGAGGTTCCCGAGAGGTGGGTCCAAGTCCAGGCTTGGGAGTGGGGTAATAAGAAGCACAAGACAACATGTGTTCAGAGCTCACTTTGTGAAGGGTCCCTCTCAATCATCCTGGGGGGCAGACACTTTTTATTCCATTTTACTAGCAAACCAATAGGCCACCAAGATTTCTTATCCAAAATCTTGGTCACCAAGTTGTAAAATCTGAACTGGAATGCACAGAGGAGTTCATGTTCCTAATCCCATGCCCTCCTTCATCTTCAGACACACAGGCTACATCCTGGGTTCAAGGCACTGGCCTGGCCAGGAATCAGCTGATGCTCAATTTGAGTCCATATGACCTGTGTGTCCATCCTCAGTGGGACAGAATCTGAAAGGGAGCAGGAGAGACTAGCAGAAGCTCACCATCAAACAGATTTTGGAAGCTACTTTCAGGATTTCACAAGGCCTAATAATATAACGTGTTGAAACTAAAAAGACTGCTCTTACCAAGGTGCTAATTCTAGGTTCCCCACACCTGAATTAGCACCACTCTCCACCTACCAGGAACGAAAGTAGGAGGAGTTTCCTCGAGTGACATTTACCAGGCAATTACGTATCAGAAGGGAAACAATGAAGCAAGACACCCAAATGGGTCAGGTCCCCAACATTGATAATGACCATGTGGTAACTGGAGAAGCCAGGCAGCCACCCTTAGCCATGGCTGGCTCACACCCGGTTTTCTTTAAGAGCAGGGTAGGGTGGTGGGTTTTCTGAGGAAACCTGCAGGAGCGATTCCTAGATGGGTCATCCCGACCTGAGTTCAAAGGCACAGGAGGTAAACAGACAGATGTCATTCCAAACACTACCTGGAGGACTGGCTGTCCCTTCAACTCTAAAGTCTTGAATCAGCAGATGAAAACCCACTGTCACAGAAAAATGTACACAAAACCGCCCCTCAGGCTCCTTTTTGGAAGGAAATTCACCATTTAAAACATCTGGACACATCCGGAATGGTCAGCTGCAGGGGAGCGAGACAGACTCTTCCCTGAAAACCAAGTGGAAAGCCCCAGAGGAGCCCACACCACAGCTCACAAGCATACGAGCCCTCCTGGGAAGGCAAGCAGACCCAGGCTTGACCTGCAGCCATGTCCTCCACTTCAAGGCCCCCACTCACCTGGATCACGTTGCCATACTGGATCACCGTCCCCAGCAGCTTCCTGTTCTCTGTCTCATTCTGCTTCTTCTCCAAGTCTGCCGCGTGCTGTGCAGGAGAAGATAACCGTCACCAAGGAGAATTATGGGTTATGTGTCTGTAGGCAAACTGATGATGCCAGTTAACTTGTGTCGCAGAAGTAAGCAAATGCCAAGTACTCCTGGAGGTTAGGCAGAAGGGGTTCAAGAATGCAGCCCACTCTGCCTTTGCTGTGCGGGCCTTTGGCTTTTTTTAAATCTGCTTTTTCTTTTGGGAACTCATAGGCACCTGCTTTGGGTGAGGCTGTATATTTTTAAAGAAAATAGGGTAGAGGTGAGAGGGAATTGAAACTGCCCTTTTGTGATATGTAAAAGTCTCCTTTTAAGGTTTTGATGTCAAAGAAAACTGGGTGTAAATGGTGGCCTGGGGATTTCTGGTTTTGTGACCTGGAATGTGTTATTTAATATTTGTGAGCCTCAGTTTCCTCTTTGGCAAACTGACAATAGAAACAGAATACCTAGGCCTTGTAGGAATCACACAGCACAGAACCTGGGCACTACAGCATTCCCACAGTGAGTGAGTGCTGTTACACACAATTATAATTCATTTAATTTTTACAGTCATTCCTGGAGAGGAAGACCACTATTCCAACTTTAAAGATGTGCTTGCCATCGCAGAATTAGTTGGATGGTGAGTACACAGGGGGTGTGTTCATCTCTTTTCTCTATTTCTAGGTACATGTGAAAACTTGCTTAAAATCTGCTTTTTAAAAACCACAGTTTCACAAGAAGTCAAGGAGGTAATCCTCAAATCTACATTTGGATAATCTCACCAGCACAAATCTGGCACTCTCAGGAACATGGGAAAAGCTGAAGGTTCCAGAATGGTCTGCCAGGGCCACCAAGCTGAACAGTCACTTTTCATGTTTACCAGCTCAACTCAGAAAGCACTCTTAAATCGTAATAGTGCAAGAGGGGAACTAGTTTTAGCTTAGGTAATTGACCAATCTCCCAGTCCTAGACAGGGTGACACAAGTGAAACAACAGAGAAGAAACTCAGTATCTAATCTAACAGATGAATACCCAGGGCCAGTGTGTGCTTCAGACCGTGTCTGACTTTCGGTGCCTAGCAAGTCCTCTTTCCTGGAGACACGACACCGCAGAGTCAGGGCTGTGAGCCTTCCCAGAAGCAGCTCTGCCCTTCTCAGGCCCCTCCTACCCACCCACACCAGGGTCACTCCCTTGGCTACTCCATTGGTCACTCCATCTCCCCAGCCGCATCCAGTGTTCACAGCCCCAAAACGGGCCAAAGCAGGATGACGTCTGTTGGGAGGTGAGAGAGAGTGATGCCAGACAGGTAACAGGCATTCAGGATGCTTTAATCATCATTATAAAACAAGTTTCTAAAACAGAGGTGTGGTCTAACCAGGAGCATTTCAAAAGGTTCATTGAATGGCCAGGTGAGGACTCTCTTTTCTTCAGATTGGCATCTGTTCCGCCTCTACTTGGAGCACAGGTATTTTAAGGAAGGTACATCTTTTGAGAAAAACAAGCTACTGGAAGCAATTCCAAACTCAAAAGGAACCCTTTTACAGGCATGGCTGGTGTGCCTAGGAAGCAGGGGGTCCTGTAGGTTTATTGTGTCTGGACCCTTTAAATCAATGGGTTGTTCAGAGATCCCGCTCTCTTCTGGAATAAGCGACTAGTCTGCTGACCAGGCTGCTGCTTCCAGGAACAGAAGGACATGCGCTGGGCTCATGGCTCCTCAGAAATGACTGCAGCAGACAGCCTGGCCACCCCTCAGTTCACTGGCCCTTCCATAGCTCCTTTGAACCCATTCTCAGTAGCACCCCTGCCCCACCCCTTCAAGGTCTGCACAGAAACCCAGGTTCTCCAGAAAATTTTCCAAATGAAAAACAGGGTGCAATTCACTTGGAAGGAAACTTTACACTTTGTAGAGCACATGTACTAGTTCTGTTACACAGCCTTCAGCTAATAAGGACAGGAAATTCAAGAAAGAATAAAGTGTCAAAGGGGGAAATCAATGAATTCAGTAAAATGAAACAGCATTTTCCAACGAACAAATACAGTTTTTCTCTGCTCAAACCATCATGCTGATAGGATTCACCTTGAGGAAATACTTTTTTTTTAGACTGAAACAACACAATATGCCTGCTTAAGAGGGAAAGTTCTCACGGACATTCCTCTTAAGAATTTCCAGTAGCCTCAGTTTAACTTAATCTAAAATATGAGTTCCTACCTACGCTTAGACTAAGGATAAAAGTGGCAACCCAGCAGTCACTGGCACATCTGAAAAGAAATGTCACATTAGTCATCCCAAGGCAGATATTTCAAAGTAAAGACTCATTAAATACCAGCAGTTCTAAAGATTCAAAGGCATTTGCCTAAAAACATATAGAAGGTAAAATTAGGACAGAAAAAAAATTAGAGAGTAAATACATAAGAACTTCTCATAAAATATCAAATCTCACAGTTGAGTTTCTGTGACAAGGTTAGAGGGTAAGTGGGCTGCAGGGATACTCAACGCCTAGAGAGAGGTCACCTGAGAACTCACCTTTCCTATCAGCTCCCTGCTCAAGGAGGAAACTCTCAATCATCTTATCTTTTACTAAATGCATAAATACTGTGTACTTTAGAGCTCACACATCAGTCCTAATACGACTCCTTCCACAAAACCAAATTGAGGTTTCAGACAAAAGCTCCATCATGATATTTATGTTCCATGGGTGAGGGAAGAGGAAAACAGAAAGGCAGTGAGGTACAAGCCATACCTGGGCCCACTTGCTTCCACCTTGAAAAGAACCAGGTTTGCTCTGTTAAATCCAAGCATGTGCTCAGGAAACGGTCCATGGTGTTAGACAGTGAATGGGCAAAAGCTATCTGAAGGACAGTCTAGCAAAGTCTACCAGAAAGTTGTCCAATGGGTGTAGCTTTAAGTAATTCCATTTTGAGGCACTTCTAAGAAGATCATCTGGCATGTGCACCTTATTTTTTCCCCCAAATAGCAAATTTCAGAATTCCAAATACAGGAGAGATTGGTTATCCAACGTTACAATACTGCCCTGGAGCACAGACACGTAGCCACTGAACACTGAGACAAGAACAACGAACAATGAACAAGAGGGAGATTCCTGTGTATTCAAGATGTACTCAGTGGAGAAAAGCAGGTTAAAGGACAAGACTCAAGAAGCCTGCTCCGTTGACACTTTAAAAAGTAGAGACACAAGAAGAGGGGAGGGGAGTAGGGTATACTGCGAATATAAACAAGGTTATCATTTTTTTCCCTCTCCTTACTCATGTATATTTTGGAATTTGTTTCCTACAATACTCTCATGAGTGTCATTTTTCAAAAAAATCCAGGATTGCTTTAAAGATATTTTTAATATACCTTTTCAGTATCTGAAAATTCTGGTAATTTAAAATACCCATTGCTCTGCTCCCCACACAATAGGTTAAGGGCGGTTTTGAATTTCTAAGGAGCAATCACACTCTGTGCTGGGTGTCTGCCGTCTTCATTTTGTACATGACCATGGCCTCGAAGCAACATCACGGTCAACCCTCAAAGTCGCCATTACTCTATCCCACAAGCAGAGAAACCATTATTAAATTACTATGGAAAGGTCACTGGAGCAGTGGGAACGCTGATTTATTTAAGGTCAACAAGCTCTGAGTTATGTAACAGGATCCTGAACTCAGGCCTCAGAGAGCAAGCCAGACAGGAGCCGGGCTTTAAAGACAGTAAGGCTGCTGCTCCTCGAAGGTCAAAGCTAGGACTTAATTTCACTGTTTCTCAGAATCAAAATGGTATCAGTAACTCTTCCTGGGTAACAGTAAAACGCTATCAGGAGACAGTAGTCAAGGCCCATAGAATACATTATGCATTTGTGCTAGGGAAGCTAATTTTGCCAGAGACTTTTGGAAACTCATGAGGAGGAGAGTGAAAACCCAGGGGTCCCCACCGAAGCAACAAGCAGGCACAGGAACCCACCACTAGATGTCATGCTGCCGCAAAGGGCCCTGTATAGGTTGCTTATCCTGCTCCAACGGAAGTTAAGGGTCTAGACAGCTAATTCCTTAAATGGCATTAATTTAAAATAATCTGACCTCTGATTAGGGTGCTTCACAGTAGTTGACAAAAATAAAAACGAAAACCCACTGGAGACTGGCCTTTGGCCCCACGAGGCAAGAGGCTGCCCAACATACAACTGTAGTGACAGCACAAAAATATGCAGATGGCTGCCGACACCATGGGAGGGTCTGACCAAGCAGAACCAAGGACCTGCCAGGTGAATGGGTCCCTTGTCTCAGGGCAAAGACTGGCTTCCTTTGCAATGTCTTTAAAAGCACAAAGAGCAGGAATTAGATGTCTTATCGCCTGGCTTGTTAGTAAAGAGTTCAAAGTTCCTCATCATCTAGAGGACTGCATCCTGCCCACGGTGTGAGTTTCTCACGTGTGTGGGAGAAGGAACCTCAGAATGAACTGTTGCTTGGACCTAACACACAAGCAGGTGCCAACAGGTACCAGGCACCCAGGCCAGCAGATAGCGTGTTGGTGCTGAATCCATTAGGCCTTCCTGAATTAGTTGCCTGTATTTTTGAAAAATTGAGATATTGCAGAAAAAAGCATAGATTCGTAGCTTCTCTCAATAGAGCATTAGAGAGGCAGCTCTCAACCCCCGGCCCCAACAACAGTGGGGTCGGGGGAGGTGGCCCCAGCCTGCACACATGCACACCCACTGGCAGCCTGGCCCACGGATCCCCTTCATTCCAGTTGGCTTCCTGCATGGCCACAGGAAACCTGAATTTACAACCCCTGCTGCACAAAGTGCAGGAGACAAAGCATGTGAGATGCACTACTGAGACCTTGCTGAGCAGATTGGTTTCAAACCAGGAAAGGCAACAAGGACTAAAGATAGGCACCCTGCCACCAGGGCAGCCCTGCAGTGTTGCCACTCACAGCTCTCCTGGGGGACTGACGGGGCCCACGCTTCCAGCACAGGCTCAGGGGTTCTGGTGGTTACCGAGACTCTTGATGTTCAGTGCACAGTGGTGCCCGAAATGCAGGGTGCCATCGTGCATGAAGGCGACGCTCTCCTCAGTCCAACTCCACTTCTGCTCGGACATTCACAAAGGCCCAAAGCAGTCTGCAGTGACCTGGGCCTGGCCTCCAACTCTACCTCGCACATCAACACAACAGGGTTCCGTGTGTAACACTCATTCACGCACTTTCCAAAAATATGAAACCACTTAATAAAAGAGAGTCCTTTGCTTTCGCCATAGCATGGCCAAGAGCTGGTGAACACTTGGGGAAATCTCATTACAGAAAACAGGCCTTTTAGGTGGCAGAACTGTACCCCTGAGTCATCACAGCGGAAGGTCACTTGTTCTGGAGTTTACACTAATACAGGTATGTCTACTTTCTCCTGCTCTCACATATGCAATTCTGATAGGCATCACTCTCCTTTTATTACTCTTTTTTGGTCTATATTCTGAAGTTTAGTACCTAAGGAGGTTACCTTATTTATGAGTTTTATTTCCCATTCATATAGTCACATACTATTAGCTATTCGGAGGGAGCAAGGGTCTGACCTCCAAACCACTGGAATAACGAAGTACTTCTGACAGCTTCAAAGCAACCTCTAGCTTCTAGGCCTTACTTCTGTTTCTTCTTTCCTACTCTGACTTGTCCTTTCCTCTTCCTCAGGGAAGCCCTTCCTGACTGTCATACCACCACCCATATCCAGCAGAAATGGATTTAGTGCTTCCATTAGGTGCCCCCACAGCCTTGGCAGCTCACCCTGTAATGGGACTTGCAACACTGTCATGTCACTACCTCTTTATTTCTACTAGCTCCAGAAGGAGTCAGACACTGCCCTGTTCTGCCACCACCACTGAGCACAGTGCTCATTCATTCATTCATTCATTCATTAAATAAACTTTTCTTGAGCACCTATACTGTCAGACACTCTTATAGGCTGAGGAGACACAGTAAGGGAAAGGCAGACTCATCTGTGGGGCTGTCATTCTAATGAGAGACAGGTGATAACTACAGGGACTACAAAACATAAAGCAGACTCTCATCGGTGCTGAGAAAGATCTCAACTGAGATGTGGGGAGAAGGACAGCAGGACCTGGCTTACAGGAGAGCACTGGCTGAGGTGACACTCAGGCTGAGATACTGAGGAGGCAATGATCTTGGAAGAACCAGCAGGTGAGTGTTTAAACAGGATGAAGTGCACGTGGGAAGGTCAAGAGCTGTTAAGAGTCTGGGGTGTTCAAAGATGACCCAGAAGGATAAAGCCTGAGATTGGGGCATAATGAGTACAATTCAGAGGGAGGCAGGGCAGAGGTCAATGTTACTCCGATGGCAATGGCTACCATCAGAAGCCTGGCCATCAACTCGTCACACCTGGAGTGCCCACCCCACTCAACCCAGCTGCCTGGACGTGGGTGAGTTGTGGGTTCAGGGCTCACAACTGTCTCCATCTTCCACTATCGCAGTCCCAGCCAAGGTCCTTTTTATCCAGTAGTAAACCTCTGTGCGCCTTCCACATGTCAGCGCGAGGACCACAGTAACACACGAACCTGACGCAGATCTCGACCATGTCGCTTGTGTCCTAGTGGGGGAGATGGTGGTGAAGAAAATGAACCAGAAAGACCCTAAGTGAAAAGTAAAACAGGATAGGGGAGGGGCTCAGTATATTGTATCGGATCTCCATCTATCCTGTCCTTCTGAAAGACGCTCCACACAGATTAACACAGATTGACTGAGTCACTTGAACACTGGATACCAGGAGATGTCATCGTGTTACAGAAAAACAGGCTCAGAGATGCTCAAGCACTTGCTTAGAGTCAAATAGCATGTCAGCGGTGGGACCAGCATCTGTTATATGCCAAGTAACAGTCACGACGCATTAGCAGAATGGTAGCGGCTAAAGTGCCTGACGCGTGTTCATGCGCCCGCTGCACGTCATTCCCTATCACCTTCACAAAACCCTCCCAATGTGGAGAGTATCCACAACCCCATTTTATAAATGAGAAACCAGAGGCACAAAACAGCTAAGTGACTTGCCAAGATGTCGGTCAGTGCATGGGGGCATCAGGGTTCAGACTGGCAGCTCACGACCAGAGCTGTGCTCAGACCAAAGTCAGCCAGGAAGGGACTCTCACTCTCTAGACACCTGCAGTCACCCAGAACACAGTCCCTTAAAGGATCCTTAGCAGATGCATACCTAGTCATTGCCTTAGCCAATAACTGAAAGTGCCCATCTGTCTGAGAGGCAGCTCTGTCTCTTCATCAAGAATCTATGAAGGTCAGTGCCCAGGTGGGGCTGCAAATGTCTCCCCAACCCAACAGACACACCCAAGGGAGCCCCATGGAGCTTATCAGTGGTGAGTACCAGCACTCTGTGGAGAACCCTCCCACTAGAACACCCCGGGCCCCCAAGCACCCCCCCAGATTGCCCCAGTACCCCAGGTCCCCATCATGCCCAGGTGCCCCAGCACCCCTATGCCCTCTATTGCTGAAGACCCCTTCCAGCAGCCCAGGTTCACCATCATCCCCAGCACCCCCATCCTCCTGCATCCTCATTTCCCCCAGAGCCTCATGTCCCCCCAGTATCCCAGGCCCCCCAAAACCCCCAGCACCCCAGCATCCCCAGGCCCCTTAGAGCCCCATGCCCCCCAGAACCCCATGTCCCCCCAGCATCCCAGACCCCCCAGCATCCCCAGGCTCTCCAGAGCCCCAGCCCGTACATGCAGCTTGTTGAGCAGCACGGCATCTGTGGTGCTGTTGGCCCCAGGCTTGGCGGCTTTCCAGAACTGCTTCTGGGCGGAGTAGCGGTTCATGGGGCAGAGCTTGAAGAGGCAGTCTACAAAGAGAAGGCAGATAAACTGTTAGCAGAGCACACTCCCCACTGTGACAGACACATCCCCTTCTTGTACCCAAGCATCATCGATCCCAGGGGAGCATCAGAAAACACGGTTCCTGGACACCTGATTCCCTCTACTGGAAGGGTCGAGGAGGAAATGGGTCTGCACAAAGTCCCTTCACTGTCCAGCCGTAGGCCGGGCAGAGGCAGAAGTAGGGCCAGACTCCGTGAGCCGCCCTACATGGCCTTTCCTTTGACGGAACTTTGGGGACCCACATCCCTGCTGTGAGCAGCAGCCCCACCACCATTCTCTGCATAGACCAGCACTCTTCATCCCATTTCCAACTCCCTTTAACAAAGTCCCACAGGAGCTCACTAAGAGGAACCCAGGAGGGCAGTGGTCTCCTGAGAGAAGTGCACACATGACGCTCTGGGGATGGAGCGTAGGCATCTGGCCTCACCCACCTGCACTCTTGACTCCTCACTCAGAAAGGCCCGGCTCTAGCACCTCACACACTGCCTTACATGGGACAAACTCCTGCAACATGGATGGTGGCTTCCAAAGATGTCTGCCGAGAATTCCTAACTGTGGAGATGGTATAGTCATGCAAACCCAGCAAGCCAGACAAAGCAGAAATGACCCTTCCCTTATCCCTCCTTGGCCACAATAAAGTATCAGATGAGTATATCAGATCTGGAAAAGTCATCCAGATATTAGAAAGCATAAAGAAAACCACTGCAAAATATTGTCTTTAATGAGGAAACTTACACTAAAGCACCTATGGGACTTAAAGTACTGATGACCACATGGTCATTGTAATTAACAGGATACTACATTATTGTTTCATTTTTAATCTTTTTATCAACTTCTTTTTGCCTGTTTGGTTTTATAGTGCATAGATCAGTACAGTAACACATGTAAATGCTATTTAAATTGACATGTACATAGTTTAAGTGTATAATTATCAAAATTCAACAGGAGTAGGTCTTCGAAAACATTTAGAAATAATTGATCTTAAAAAATGAATATTGCTGTGCCCTGGTGGCCTAGTAGATACAGTCACCAGACATAGTCCACATACATTCCAAGGACACAGGCTCAAGACCAGGGGTAACAACCAAGACAAGCTAAATAAAATAAATGTTTCTCTCTCCTCTCACCTGCCTGCCTACTCACCTTCATTCCTGTCTGCACCACTCTCTTAAATAAAAAATAAACTAATATTGAAATTGACACTCCCTAAAAAGTTTACTTTTGATCTACTGAGTTTTCAAATGGCAAAACTTTTGTAGAGTAAAATTAATACATTTCAAATGAATATCTAAGATTTGGAAAAACTGTGCTCTGAAAGTAGGGTTAGCCCTCACAATATGAATGGTGGCTTTTTGGAAATTTAATCTACTCACTTCCTCTTCACTGTTCATTAAAACAGATTCCCTTAAAGAACCTTGAACCAATAAATATGTAGTTATTATCTTAGCCAATATAATTGCCTCAAAGTAAGAAAAATTCACTTGCTGTCAACTTCATGAACCCTGGGACTTGCCTATAATTCAAATCATCCCTTCTCCTAGTTGGGATCAATGAATTTTTATTATGGACTTCACACAAAAATACTTGACATTATTCAAATAAAAATAATTTAATTGTAAGAATAAAAGGTACTTTCCATTTCTATAATCTTCTTCACAAAATAGTTCTACCTAGTCCCAAGCAGTTAGGTAAATATAGATGATTGATATCTATGTTTATCAAGAATATAACCCGTCCACTGAAAGTAATTACTAGTACATATGAAAGGTGTCCCGGGAACAAAGGACATAGCAGGAAGGCAGTTTAAAAGGTAGGGTTGCTATTCCCAATACTTAGGAAAGCAAAGGTCACTGTCATTTACTCCATCAGTAGTCACTTACTGATGTCATTGTATGAGACAAGGCTTTTCTACCAGTTTGACATCTGTGAATTCTCCACTTGTCCAGTGGCAAATATACATGTTCCTAACTCTGGCTGGTGGCCAACATTAAGTAATGTCTTTGATATACATCAGAGGGTGATGGCTGGGCTGGGTCAGGGTGACTTCCTTGATAATCGCATGCCTTACAGCAAGCAAAACATTCAAAATATTTAAGACTTGAGTCATTGGTATCTGACACATGACTTATTTAATGGACCAAACAGGGTTAATAATTTCAAATTTCATTAGCATGATATTCAGAGTAAAAAAATCTCTTCCCCACTCTGGCATATCTCATGTGATGATAACTAAAGAGTACACATTAAAAATTAAATTTATGTTGATTTGGAAAATAATCACACTAGATGCATATTTCAGAGGGATCACATGCAGTGCAAAGTACCATTCCATAACAGCTTATGGGACAGCCATCAAGCACCCAACTTAGCAAAGGGGCCACAATACAGGCTCAAGACTAGAGATCACTTTACATCCCCCAAGACCGAAGTGTGGGTTTTAGCACTACCAGTCCAATCAAAGCCTGCTCTCACTTCCACACCAACTCTTCCCTTGGGTGAAGCAGAGCACTGCATTGGAATAAGTATATTTACAATAAATTGTCTATGTAAATATGAGAGATGCTACCATTCTAGTAACAGAACCAAATTAGCCTTGCTGATTTTGTCCTATCTTCCCAGTTGCTTAGCAACTGATTCAAAGAGAAAATTAAATTAAGCAATTCAAATGTGATGTTAAAATCATCTTCCAAAATCCTGCAATTCAGCAGCTCTATACTGCCCTTTGCTATTTGGATAGCACAGTAGGGCAAAATTAAAGATCTGTTGGATCTAAAACTGCACTATGTATAAAAATCTACAAAAACAGGAAATCTAGTAGAAGAATGTATCTAATACTTGAGAAGGAAGCATGTGTATATGCATGTGGACATATGTGTATGTACATGTAACACACACAAAGAGTGGTCTGATCTCACCCCAAAGAAATGGCACAAAGAAGATCTTATCTGACAAGTGTTATTTTAGGCCTTTGAGAAATAAACTATGCTTTCAAAAAATTACTTTGGAATATTCCTAAACTTTAGCACATGCCACACTGGGATAGCAAAAAATAAGTTAGCTGAATCAACCCAAGGGTTGGATTGAATGTGAAGGACTGTGTGGACAGAAATAATATAGAACAGGCCCTTAAGTGATCTTCATTTTTGAAATGGCAAGGCAGGATACATGCACCCCCATGTTTATTGCAGCCCTATTTACAATAGCCAAGTACTGGAAACTACCTAAGTGCCCAATATCAGATGAATGGGTGAAGAAGATACGGTCTATATATACAATGGAATACTACACAGCCCTAAAGAGGTGAAATCCTGCCTTTTACAACAACATGGATGGAACTAGATTAGGATTATGTTAAGTGAAATCAGTTAGAAGGAGAAAGAAATATCAAATGATCTCAATAATACGTAGACTATAAGAAACAAAGCAAAGGAGCAGGTAAAACAAAAACCAACACCTGGCAAACCCTGACAGCTCAAGGTTTGAGACCCAGAGCCAAGGGGAATGACAAATATGAACTACTGAATTTTATTTAAAAATGCTTCTTCCGCCTTTCTTTTCTTGCCTGTCAACCTACCTGCCTGCCTTCCTCTTAAAAGAAAACGAAAACCCAACCCTTGGACATTGACAACAGAACTGAGATTACCGATGGGGAAGGGGAGGGAGCGGGAGTAAATGGTGGAGGGGTCCAATGGACAGTGGTGGAGGCCCTTTGGTAATTAGGTGGTGGGCGTGGTGTGTTATCATAGTTTTGACAAATGGTGAGCTGCACATATAGGCTTATAGTGTTTTATAAATTAAAGTTACCTCAATAAATGTTGAGAGAGAGAGGGAGAGAGCATGAGAGATGAAGGGCATCTCAGAACCTGGTTAGAGAACACTTGATTCACTAGGGGATCTCAGGACCTGTGTCCAGGGTTGTGCAGCAGGGCCCCAAGCGAGTAACATGAAGCCCCCTCAGCAGGAGCCACGTCAGGATCTCAGAGCCAGACTGAGCCCCCATGCCCCACTGTCATCCACATGGTGGGACTGTATGCTAGAATGTAAGGTCCTGGTGGTGGAAATGTCTGTCTGTGTTGCACTTTCAGGTAGCCTAGCATCTCAGGCAGAGCAGCGGCACACGGAGCGATGTGTGACTGGCACATGCTAGAGCCTCAGGAATCACAGCAGGTGTGTTCTCTTCTGGCTCCACACTCCCTGGAGTCTGCGCCACCACTATTCATGAAAGTGCCTGTGGTGCACTGGGCACAGCACAGGGCCTGAAACCTAACCGCGAACCCAAAACAAGCTCTTGGTCATATCTAAGATCCTAGCCCAGCACCATGTAATTACACTAGTCCAAAGGATTCGGAGCCAAGAGCTGTGCATCAACACGGCTGGAGTGGAGGAAGCCCTTCTACTGGGCAGCAGAGGCAGCAGCAGAGGCAAGGCATCGAGCAAGAGAGCCAGGGACAGTGGAGGACTGGGGTGGGGAGGAGCACCTTCGTCAGAAGCGGGACACACAGCAGGATGCACTGGGACCTGGTGGGATGCAGCACCAAGACCTGAGCTGGACAAGGTTAAAAGAACAGAAAAGCAGCTCTTGACAGAGTGGGCAGGTGAGCGCTTGAACCCCATCTGAAGACAAGCGGAGGCCTGTGTGAGTGTGGCCACCACAAGACATCTGTCACCCTGAAAACAGTGGGAAGTCACCAAGGTGGTCAGCAAAGACCAACGAGTTTGTGCCTCTAAGGGAGCTTTCCCTCTGGTGATGGTGCCGATGCAGACAGGGAAGGGTGCGGTGAGGAAAGAGTTGTATTTTGGTTGCTTGTGATGCCTAAGTAGCATCCCTGTGGAAATGTCCAGTGGGTTCCAGCAAGCAGCAGGATGAAATGCACCGCGGTCCGCTGCGGACAGGGTGCTGGGGGAGAGGGGCTGGAGACGGAGCTGCAGGGGAGGAAGCCAGTACGGCGACTGCAGCGCGGCCACCACCTGCCAGGAGCGAGATCCATCAGATCCGGAGAATGCATTCACCAAGTTGAAGTTTTCACAGGACAGAACAAAACCTTTCTTCTACCCCTTCCCCCGCTATAAAACCGCATAAGGAAAATGAAAAACAGGGAACCCCAGCTCCACTCTCTATGAAACACCCCTCCATTTCCCAAGTTACAAACGGGGAGATGGAAAGAAAGCACAGGTGAACTCGGTGGGTGGAGGTGAGTGAAGAGAGGTTCTGGGGAGAGGCATGTCCATTCACCCCATGGAACCCCAGTAGGTCCCAGAGCCCATGAAGGCACTATGTGGGACCCAAGGGTTCAGGGGCTGAGTGAGGTGGCAAGCACAGGAGGGACAGGTCACCCGCCCCTGCCCACAGAAGGGGTGAGGCTGTCAGAGGGGAGCAGGCCACCTGAGCAAAGAAAAACAAGAGCGCTTCCAACGAGGGGAGCCGCCAGTAAAACTTGTGTGTCTTTAGCTCAACTCTGAACGACATTCACAGTTGTATGAATCTAGTCTCCTCCCCGCCCAGCCCCCAAAAAGTGAAACAATTTTAATAAGAAGACGGGGAGGAGCAGGAGAGAATCCGAAAGCTAGTTACCTCTAATGGCATTTGACATCAACTAACCTACAGAGAGCAAGAGACACATATCATCTAGAAATACAGAGGTAAATAGCAGGATGAAATGTGAAAGTATTTTTAATTGTTGCCTCTGGAAAGTAGCAACGTGTGAAGTGTCAGAGAGAGGCCTTTTATTTTTATTCTGCACTTTGTCAATGTTTGACAATTTTGAGGTGAAATTCACATAATATAAAATTAGCCTCTTAAAGTGAGTAAAACAGTGGAAGCTGGTACAGTCTTGTAAATGCTGTGCCATGACCCTTCTACATAGTTCCAAAACATCCTCATCACCCCCACGGAGACCCAGCACCTATGGTCCCTCCTCCAACTCCCTATCCTTCCCTTTTTAAAGGAGAGCATGTCTGAAGGAACATCTTAACAAGTTTAAACATTTTCATCCTCAGGCACTGTTCAGTATCTTACGGAGACACTTTACAACCACAGGGAAACAGGAGTCTACAAGCTCAGGGGGTAGAGAAACCTCTGTACTCTGGACAGGGTGATTACTGTCACAGACTCAAATTCAGTGTACATGGGTGACTTGTGCCCCAGAACTGGCACCGGAATGCGTGGAGACAGTCTAGGAAAAACAAACATCTGCTGGAAGCTACTCAAATGTGCGCTCAGGTCACCAGCGATAGGTCTGCGGACCCCACAGTGGCAGAGGGACAAGAAAGGTACCAGGTGGGCACAGCGCTCAGGCAGAGAACACACTCACCGCGAACTAGCCAACCTGTGCCACAGCCTACGCTTCCCCGACCCGTTCCCTCAGTCTTAAACCCACCCCCGCAAACTGGTGCTGTGCAGCTAACAATCACAGCCACCTCTTCTAGACTGTGAGCGCTCCAGAACCACCTCACTGACCAAAATGACACTCAACAAGCTGTCACTTGTTAAAATGGCTTCATTCAGCTAGCAGCTATATATACATATAATGCAATTTTATATGGAAGGACATCAAGGGAAAGACTTCATAAGGTACAATTAGAACAAATTTAAGTGTTAAGTGCTCCTATCTTTTCTTTTTTTGAAAATAAGCAACAGAATAAAATTTTCAGAAGAGCAGACAGTATGATGAACAGATAGAAGGAAGTGTCAGTGCCTCACCCAGGGAGTCAAAGTTTAAAGAGGCAATAAAAGGGGATTATAAAAAGAAGTCTATCTGCAGGACCCTCCCAAGTCAAATTTACTAGACTAAGAGCTTCACAAGAGGAGGGCTTATCTCCATCACTAGCCCCAGAGCATTCCACAAACACAGGTCAGTGGAGAAAGGACAGGCCCTCCAGGAGGAAAAAGACTCAGAAATGGCAGTTCAAAAAGGAAAAGCCTGCTCTGTTCTGACAAAAGCCTACAGTGCAGCCGTGATGAATTCAGCTCACAATGGAGGCAAGCAGACAGTACGCGGTTGTGTCGGCTGCAGATGGAGCACCTCCCCACGTCATGACAGTGCACTTTGAGGTTGGGTGACGTTTTCCCACTGGGACTGCCAAATAACCCCTCTATTACATAAAGCACACGGCTATTAAAAGATGGGGAACAATGAGGTCAGTCTTCCCACTGAAGTGACCAGATAAACACAGACAGGTTTTCTGAGCAGAAAACTCAAGTTGCAGATACCCCAAGCGGCTGCCCTTTGTCTTACCACACCTGTGTGAGGGGCCACTGCTCACAAACACATGAACAAACCAGAAATGTAAACAGAGACTTCCTGCTTGACCCACTTTACCAACCACATCTTTATTTACCTATTTGTAAGGCATATTGACCACGAACCACTCAGTTTTAACCCAGAGATGTGCAGCAAGGACCGTAAGTACTGAGTGCTAAGTATGAGTTGGAGCAGCAGGTCTCTTTCGGCCCACTGCCCCAGGCTCTGCATCTGCACAGATGCAGATACTGGCACCTTTCCAGATGGCTGTGGTGGTGGGATCGAACATCCAGGGTGATGTGGAGTGTCAGTGATAGCTGACGGGTCACTGGGACAGAGGCGACCCCTTCTGATGGGTTCCTAAGCAAGAACCTGGCTGCACATCCCCTCTCGCCCAGAGCCTGAGCAGACATCGCCCTCACTGGTTCTGGGAACTACCGGACCATGTTCCTTGGGGCTCCTGCTCGTTTCTGTTGTCTGACACCCAGAGTGCCGGCCAGCCTGGCGTTTCCAACACACTGACTCTGCAGGCAGCGGAGACCAGCACGGGCTCCTACGAAGGTACCGAAAAAAAAGGAGACAGGACTTATGTACCCAGGCTTGGCTCTGGTCCGGTCTCTGGAGCCATCTTCGTCTGCATGCCGTCCACCAGGAAAGGGTCATTCCCTAGGAGTGCAGCCCCAGGCCCATGGAAGAGCCGCAAGTGACCCTCAAGTCATGCTGATGGCTCTCTGGCCGACTCTGAGCCCCAGTTCTATCACGATGGCTGCAGGAACGTGGGGGCTATGTTTCACCCCCACGTCTCCATTTCGTGCCGATAAAAGAGTGACCACAATGGCTAACTCATAAATCAGCACAGAAGATTCCACCAGCTATTTCACTTAGAGAACTTAGACTAGATCCCGGCACCAAGTGGGCCCTCAATAACACTAGTCACTTTGACAAACAGATAAGCAAATCGCCAGTTTATACTACAATGTGATGGAAACAGGCTATGTCAGCACCGAGGACTTCACAACTTTACCTGAATGAAAGCAGTCAAAGCAAGGAAGAGTCCACTGACACATAATTATGAGACATTTAAAATCAATCAGGCAAACAGTTACAATAGAGTCAGAGCAGTGGCGACCACTGGGGGGTACTTCTGGGGAGGGGCAGTTTGCAGGATGCTAGAATGTTCTTAGTCTGGGTTGGGGACGTGTGAGTGTAAGGTACAAAAAATAAGTGTGTAGATAATATTTGTGCACATATATACATGGGTGTGTAAAAACTCAATAAAAAATAAAAAGAAACAGTGGCCGTTTCCACAAAAAGGAGAATGAAATTTTCCTTTCATGTCAAAGGTTAATAAGACGGTCTAATTTCGATGTCTGGAAAAACATACTTAGTTTTGTCAGGGTTTGGGCTGGGTTTGCTGGTTTGTAACTCGTGGAGGAAAGGCGGCAGGGTGGGTTCTGTCACCAACCCAAGACACATCAGTTGGGCAGGGTCTGCCACTGGACACTGGGCCTGCAAATTCTCCGGCCCAAGCCTGAACCCAGGGAGGCTGTGACCCAGGAAGCCTTCCCCGAGATTCTGCATTCTATCCAAATAGTGGTACAGCACAAATAGGCAGAAATTTGACAATGCCACCATGTCAGCTACTTGCTTCAAAATCATTGCAGGGTGGCGGGGGGCTGGACAGAGATGAAACAAGACTGGTCCTGAGTTGGTTAACTGGCAAAGGTACATATGTGTAGGTAGGTATAGTAAAAGAAGTCGTCGTTAAAATTGTCCATGAAATTTTAACAGAAATCAAACACGTATTCACCAAGTTCAAAACAAAGTTAAAATTTTTAAGTCCTAATTAGAGAGAGGAAGGCAGGGAGAGAGAAACAGGGAAGAAAAGGCCTATTATAATATGTAATCTATCCAATTTACCAATCCACCTGGAAATCAATCTCTTCTGGAAAGGAGAAAATTGTTGGGTGGACTCATTGAACAGTCAGTAGACAGACTGCCCCCAAAATGAGAGAAGAGGCCCAACTTTCGGTCAATACTGTGCTCTTGGCCACGGGTCTGGGTTCAAGGTCACACCATTAAGAGCTCTGTGTGCCCCTCAAGTAAGGGCAGTGACAGCTCACTGTGGGGAGTCTGGCTATTTCCAAATGACATCTTGTGAACTTCTGTGAATATGCCACATCTTTTGCAAAAGGTCTGGAACATCTGGCCTAAAAGGAGTTACATAAGTCCTTGAGCTGGTCGGTCATCCGGAGGCTCCTGGAAAAATACTTTTCCCATCAGAAAATCCCATTACACAAAAGAATGGAGATCATTTCTCTTGAAGTAATTTGATTTTTCCTTCATTCAACAAACATTTAGGTGCTTGTGTGTTTGAGACAAAGTCAATAAAACTGTTCCCCAAGCACCTTATCCCACAGCACACACAGGGTGTGTGGAGCAGAGGACACTGTCCCCATATCAGCCCCCATTAACTTCTCTTCTGCAAAGTAGGCCAGAAGCCCTGATAAGGTATGTGGACCAGAAAGGCCAGAATAGGAAAACCCAATATGACCAGCGGGGCACTCTCCCGCTCCCCTACTGTTTTACCACTTGGTGCCCTTCCTCAAGGGTCTCCAGCCTTGCTGGATGGACCTGTCCTCCATGAACAGACCAGAAGGCAAGCAGATACCAAGGACCAAAAATGAAGCCCCTTTGTCTGGCTCTCTTCCTTTCACTCCTGGTCCCCACTGATGACCAAGTGACCCAACTCTGACCCCTCAGGGCTCCCTAGCCAGCCCCTCCACCTCACTTGGAATCTTAAACACTAAGTTTGCCCTGAAACAACAGAGCCCTTCCAAAGGGACCCTTTGATCAACCCCAATCCATGAAAGGAACAAATTAAACAAATCAGGAGTGGCCCAGAATGTCTTATCTTTACTCTAAATGAAGAAAAAAGGTGCATTTGTTTTTTATTCTAGGACTCATTTCTTTTACCTAAATTTTGCTTTTATACTAGCCAACACAGTCCACCATCATTTTTAAGTCTAAATATCTAACAGGAACAATGACTGTTAACTCTTTTCTTTTCCAAAATACCTAGTTGAAAATATGTGTTTCAACCCCAAACAGTGATTTTTTTATAGCAGAGACAACCAGAAGGCTCCAGGAGTGACCCTTCTCTTGGAAACAGTGACTATTTCAGGTTTTTCAGCACCATCTAACTTTCCATTCTTGGGCTCCTCTTCTTACATCTTTGTAAAACATCAAACTTACAGAAAAGCTGTGACTGCTCTTCTCATCACCTCCTGAGAGCCTCTGCCCGTGTGCTCAATCATTCATGCTCTCTCTGAACAAACACAACATAGGATGTTTCCCCCACACGCGAAGTCACCTCTCAGTCACCTGAGAGTAAGTTGCATATATGAAGCTATCTGTACTCATGTCAGCAACCATTTCCTCAGAATAAAGATAACATTAAGCCAATGCTTTTAACTAATCTGTGGTCATTTGACCCACTGATATTTCTTCTAGCACTTTCCCCCTCCCATCCAGGATGGAGTTTAGTTGCATTTAGTTACAATCTGTTTACAGCTGCTCTTTTATGAGCAGGACCCTCCTTAAGAATATAGTTTCACAGCTTTGAAAAATAGAATCCTTCTCATTTGGGGTTGGAGGGACATTTACTCATAGTTCAATCCATGAATCCCACATCTGACCTTGTCCAGCTCAGGGCCCATGTCTGGAGGTAGGGGTGCTTCGCCCTGCTGGCACCTACCAGGTATTGAGTAGACTCTGCAGAGGAACAAACACCTACT
Source organism: Solenodon paradoxus (assembly GCA_004363575.1). Lineage (NCBI taxonomy): Eukaryota > Metazoa > Chordata > Mammalia > Eulipotyphla > Solenodontidae > Solenodon > Solenodon paradoxus. The sequence continues at coordinate 965,780 of RJWH01000289.1, forward strand.
CTGACGACACAGCTCTTCCTCAGCTGCTGAAGATCAGGATTGGGGTTCTTCTCTGCAGAGCCCCCTCTCAGGCTAAGACCCCACCCCAGTTCCCTCACACACAGATATGCCCAATGGAAAGATAAGGATTTTCTTGCTCAGGTACACTGACGCCAATGTCATAGAAATGCTTTTACTTTGGCCAGGCAGCCCCTTTCAGTCCCCAGAGAAGAGTTTCCTGAGAGATGGCTGGCATCAGAGCCCCACTTCACCCTGAGCAAAGTCACCAACGTAAATGCTGTCAGGGGGTGCCATCCCTGGAAGGTATCCCCGTCAGGCTTTCAACTGTGAATACCTCCATCCCCACAAACCTGCAGATGCCACCAACACATAGCTGGGCTCCTTCATCCTATACTTAGATGAATTACAATGCACCTCCCACCTACACCGCATCCCCACATTCAAAACTGAAAGGAGATTTTTGCCTTCTTTGATTTCCCTTTCTTCTTCACTTGTTTTCCATAGTGGCTTTGTCAACTTACATTCCCACCAACAGTGCCCAAGAGTTCTCTTTATTACACATCCTTGCCAATATGTGAGTTACGCTGGTTGAAGTCTATTTTCCCCCATTTGATTAAAGCCTTGGCAAAATCAACTGACTATAAATCACGGATTTCCTTCCTCTTTACTTGTAATAGGTGATTGATGGCCACCCAGTCTTCCCCACACCCAACTACCACCAACAAGAAAAAAAAAAAGAACTTCTCAATTACTTTTAAAAAAAATGGTTCTAAAGCCAATCACAAGAAAAGTCTACTATTAAATTAAGGACATTTGAAAACATTAGCATACTTTCTCTATAATCTAAACAAAAAGTACTATCTCTAAGATATTCTAGTATGAAAAATGTGAGGGAATATACTTGGGTATGAAAATCTAACTTTTTAATTACAGGAATAAGGAAGACATTCAAAATGGGTCTTGTCGACATGCAGGTCATGACGTTTCCAGGCTACTTTTCCTCATGGTCCATGACTTTTCAAGTAATGATATGACATCAAATTTGGTGAAGTTAGCTCTGACCAAGCTCCCCTCTAGGAATGAATGTAACTTGTGACACTAAATTGCTTTCTTGGAAGATCACAAAGCTATGATGTGGTTTCATGTGCTATACCAACCAACCAAAAGTTAAGGGAGCTCGTGTTTTTATTTCTCCATTCTTGTGCTATGTTGGTGTGTTGGTATTTATCTTTTGAGAACAAATCAGTCTTAGAGGGACATTCATAGAAATTAGCTTAGAGGATGTAATATTTTACCTTCTTTCAGAGAAATGTGTCTATGACCATTAACTTTAAATTCCAAGAATACCACCCTTCATACCAAAATCTCCACATTACAATTCCTGACCAGTCTACAGATTAAAATTTTACATGGAAGACATAAAAACATTCACATAAATATTTGACAAATGCCAGGAAAGTGTTCTCAATTTAGAAGACAAAAATTAAAGCTATTTAAACTCTTCAAACAACAAACCAGGAAGGTCCACAGAGATGGCTTTCTTCCTGGGCTCAATCTGTGGGCCTTTGACACATCCATCTATGTGGTCCCCAGCCAGGCATCCACAGCAAAACTCAAGTTTGACCTTCCCTTAGAATCACAAATCATGCAAGACCTTGGAAATCCTGAACACCAACTATAACCCTCTGGAGGGATTGACAGGGGTGTGCCAAGTGGCAGGAGACTGTAATCTGGAGGCAGACATCCACAAAGCTCATTAGTAAACAAACAAACTGAAGACGCAATGTACATGACAAAGCAAACCGGCTAGTGATAACCCCAGCAAGATGATCAAATCTTAACACAATAATACTGCGTGAAAGAGGTAAAAAATAATTTGCTGTATGATTTCAATTAAATATAAAATTCTAGAAAATGTATTTATCTAGAGTCATGAAGCAAATCAGGTATGGGGTGAGATGGGACAGAGGAACAAAGATTATAAAAGGATAGGGTGAGACTTTGCGGGGTGGCGAATACTTCATTATCCTAATTGTGGTGACAGCTTCATGGGTGTATATATATGTCAAGACTTAACAAACTGCACATTTTTTAAATGTGGAATTTACTCTATACCAATGATACCTCAATAAAGCTACTATTAAAAATAAGATGAAACTATATCTACCAATTTACCAAAGTGTGTATTGCCAGCCTGATACTGTCAGGCCCAAGGCCAACTCGCAGCAGACATCTGACTCACGCCGTGCCAGAGAAGCGCAGCCCAGGCCCAGGAGGCCAGCTGGCAAAGCCCAGCCACAGTCTGGTGGCGGGAGGCCTTCAGTCAACTGAGCCAAGAATTTTCACTTTTAGACTTCATTATTTCTGGTATGCCCACTTTTCATGAGTCAAACATGGCATCACAAACCCAACTCCCTGAAGCTGCCACTCAAGATGTGTAAGAAGGTGACAACCAGGAGAAAGGTAAGGGTGTTCACAAACTGTAGAGGGACAGCCCACTGAAAAGGGGAACACTGCCGCTACTCTGTTTCTGACATTCATTGTCACTGGGAATGCTACTCAGTGTGGATGGATCTTCTTGAATTTTCCCCCTAAAGCCAATTATGTGTGTTTATGTGAAATCTACAATTTTAATGGTGAACTCAATTTTTAAAAAATCATTTAAGTTAAACAAAACACAAGTGTGAGTAGGAGCAGGCCTGAGGGTTGCCAAACTGCAGCCGTGAACAGGGAGACTAAGAACATAGGCTCTGGATCCAAGACCAACTTTCTTCCTACTTGCTTTGTAACCTTAGGTAATTCACCCTCTCCCAGATCCTCATAACACCATGGTGCCAACAACGTAGGATCCACATCACAGTAAAGATGAGATGTTTTATACACGGAAGAACCTCAGTCAATATTTTCAATATTATTCTCTAAGTGAGAGCATGCCTCACTTCAAAAGATTTCTCCAAATAAATCCTCAGATTTTTCTTTCATAGCACAGCCACAGAGGCATAAAACTCAGACTGACCATAGAACACTGGATGACAGTTTTAACTGGCCAGCAGAGGGGACAGATGAATGTCCACCACATTTAAACACTGGTTGAAGGGTAAGCTGTGCATGAGGGGAGCAAACCCAACTCCTAAGTAAGAGATAGGAAACTGCACCCTAGAAAGGAGTTTGAGGGATGTGGGTGGAGTCTGTCATGTGGCACCAAAACAGGATGGGGTGGGGGGCTCCTCAGCGATGATGCTATCAGTTAGCAGACCACACCTAGAAGCTACACAAACACCCTGGACACGTAACTGGGTAATAAATTGTGACGCAAACCTAGTCATCCAACAAAACCAAGAACTCTGACATGGTTAACATGTAGTCCAGTTACAGATAAACTAAAGAGGGACAGGCACAGGCAATGAACTGAACTGGGTTTCCTCCACGGAGTCAGGGATGAACTATGACTGGCCTGATAAGCTGCTGTGTGCACCTTAGCATCCGCGACACCACCTACTGTGAAAACTTCACCTCGCCCATGCTGTCCCCTGAATACTTTGTCAGCGCGCCACCCCTATTCCCGCCGCCCCACTGACTGGGGGAAGTGGATGTGAGACCGAGCAAGTCCCCCTCCTCCCGATTGGCACCTCTTAATAATAAACCTAATTTATTTTCATCAATATCCCTCCTCTTGAGTCTTTTCAGGGTCATAGGCAGCAGATGTGAGGCCAGTAACAGATACAGTCAGAGAAGGGGTCCAGGACACCACTGTCCACAGACAATGCTGTCAGAGGAAAGTGAGACCCAGGGAAATTAATTTACAAAGAGTTCACACCTGAAGGAAGACTTTCCAAGATCAGAGACTAAGTTTTAGGCATACTTTCAGAAAACTTGGTTTGGACAGTGTCAAAACAAGTTCTTGGACAGAACATTTAAGTGAACTCCTGTGCTTTATCTTAAAGAGGATCTTAAAGTTGAATGCAGTAACTGTGTCTCCTAAAGCTTTTCTGTCTTTTAAGATAATTTTCTCTGGTCTTATTAGTTTCCTGAAACACATTCAGGGAAGCAAGAACCCCTGGCTCTGAAGAATTACGTGTCTTCATGACCAGAGTGACTGCTGTATGTTGTTGCAGAAAACAGACAATGCAGTGTCTTTTCCTGACTTCAGTATCAGGGAGATGCTGGTGTCGTAAAATAAACGTGACAGAGTTCTCTCCCCTCTTCAGTTTTGTAGAAGAGTCTGGGAAGGATCAGCGAATGAAGAAGGGTTCCTCGCGTTTGGATGAATCTACCAGTGAAGCTACTGGGACCTGGGCTTTTCTGGGTTGAGAGGTTTTGATACTGATTCCATCTCTTTGCTAGATATTCAGTCTGTACCAATTTTCTGTTTCCTTCTTGATTCAGTCGTGGTAGGTTATATGTTTCTTGGAATTTATCCCTTATTCCAGGTTATTCAATGTGTTGGTATTTACTGTTCACAGCAGTCTAATGAGCCATTGCATTTCTGGAACTTCTGTTGTAATGTCTCCTCTTCCACATTTGCTCGAGTCTTGTTTTTCTTAGTCTAAACTAAAGGCTTGTCAGGTTTATATTCGTGAAAAGCCAGGAGCTGCACAACAATATCCCTAAATACACATATGCAAAAGAATCTCAACAAAATATTGGCAAACCAAATATAATAACAAGTTAAAAGGATCAAACACCATGACCAAGAGGGATTTGTCCCTGGGGTGAAACGGTGGCTCAACATAGGCAAATCAATAAATGTGATACAACACATTGATAGAATGAAAGGTGAAAGCCCTATCATCATCTCAATTGGAAAAGAGCATTTAACAAAATAAAACACCCTGTCATGATAAAAAATCCTCAGCAAACTGGATACAGAAGGAACAAAAGACATAGTAAAGTCTGTACCTGACAAACCCACAGCTAACATCAGATTCAGCAGGCAAAAAGCAACAGCGCCCACTAATACCTCTCGTACTCAACATAGTCCTGGAAGGTCGAGCTACAGCAATTAGGCAAAATAAAGAAATAAAGACACCCAAATGAAAAAGTAAAACTGTTATTATTTGCAGCTATATTCCTATATAGAGAAAATTCTAAAGACTTTATAAATAATCTGTTAGACCTCAACAATGAAATCAATAATTATACATAATCAGTTGCATTTCTCTACACTAACAACAAAATATCTGAAAAAGAAATTAATTGACCTCATTCACAATAGCATCAAAAACAACAAAATACTTAGAAATAAATTTAACCAAGGATGTAAAAGATCTGAGAGTAAAAATGCTAAGACTCTGATGAAGGAAAATGAAGATACAAAGGAATGGAAAGGTAGTAAATATTCATGGATCAAAAGAACTAATATTGTTGAAATGCCCATATTACCCATGGCTATCATTGGATTTACTGTAATCTTTATCCAAATTCTAATGGTATTTTTTTCACAATAATAGAAAAGAATATTGAAATTTGTATGGAGCCACAAAAGACCCCAAAGAGCAAAACAATGCAGAGAAGGAAGAACTAAGTCAGAGATTTCAAACTTCCTGACCTCAAAATATACTACAAAGCTACAGAAATTAAAACAGCATGGTATTAGCATAAAATATGCAAAAATACCAATCAAACATAATAGAAAGCATAGAAGCAAACCCCTGCATATACAGTGAACTAATATTTAACAAGGGAGCCCAGAACACTCAGTGGAGAAAGGACAGTCTCTTCAATAAATGGTGCAAGAGAACCTGTATAACTACATACAAAACAATTAAAATGGACACTACTCACAAAAATTAACTCATACGCATGAAAGACTTAGCCATAAAAATTGATACCACAAAACTTGAAGAAAACACAGGAAAGAAACTCCTTGACATTGGTCTTGGCAATGATTTGTTTGCCATGACACCAAAAGCACAATCAACAAAAGTAAAAGTCAATAAACGGGGCCACATTAAACTAAAAGCTTCTTCACAGCAAAAGGAACAATAAAGAAAATAATAGGCAACTTACAGAATGGAGATAATATTTATATACCTTATCTGGGCAAGGGGTTAATCTTGTCTGTCTGTCTGTCTATATATCTGCCTGTCTATCTTATCTATAAACTCATAAAACTCAATAGCAAGTGAGTATGATTTTAAAATGAAGAAAAAAATTAGACAGTTTTCCAAAGAAGATTACCAAAGGGCCAACGGGTACATGAAAAGATGCTGATTATCACTAATACCCATGGAAATAACCATTCAAAACCACAGTGCAGTACCTCTCCCATTTCTACAACTTCACTCACGCTCCTGGGTCCTGGGACCCTGCCCGTCACCTTCACAACTCTAATGCTCCCTTCCCTTGGTGATGCCAGGTGGCAGTACTCTCTCCAACCCAGGAAATCCCACAACACCTTGGGTGATCATCTCATTTCTCTTATGCACTGATTTCTCGAACACTATGGGGCTCGAATGACATCATTATCACCGCCACCCCAACCCGCCCCACAAAGCTGTGGCCACTGCTCTGGGTGTATGAATGTGGTTATGAGTGGATAGCAGCGGCACTTACACACGGGCCCACACCATAGTTGCAGCTCATAGCTAACGTTCTATGTGGCCTGCTAAGTGTTTCCAACAGACTGACAAGTAACACATTGCTTAAAAAGGAGGCAGTTTCCTATTAAAATCTACCTCCTACCATTTGCAACAAATGGATGGAACTCGAGAGGATTATGCTAAGTGAGATAAATCAGAAGAAGAAAGACAAATACTGGATAATCTCACTCATACGTGGAATATAAATTAAAAAAGCAAAGGAACAGGAAAAACAAAAAAAAACAACCCTCAGACATGGACAACAGAACTGAGGTTACCAGCTGGGAAGCGATAAGGATTAGCAATGGGTCGTGGCATCCAATGGACACTGGTAGAGGAATTTTGGTCATTTGGTGGTAGGCATGGTTTATTGTCACACATTTGATGCATGGTAAACCTGTACATATGGGCTTATATTATTTGTAAATCAAAGTTACACCAATTAATACTAAAAAAATTAGGTCAACTTCTCCAGATTTTCTTTAAGAAATACATCCAAGATTTGGCACAACTGGCCCCTATTTCTCCATGGCAACCAGCAGATGAAGGTGAGGGGGTCCCTTCAGGTAGGACACATGCTTTCTCTAATGCCTGAGTCCCCTCTGAGCTAAATTCCTCATCCTTACTCACCTGCTTGCTGAAGGTAAGGAAGCCACAAACTCCACTGACATATCAGCACACCAAATGCATCAGCCTGTAAAAGGCTATATACTCCTGTTGACCCAGAGATCAATGTGCGTTACAACCACATGCTGGTCCCAGAAGGGACTTCTGTCTTGTCCTATATAATGAGCATGGGGTGGCTGCAGGGTGTGGACAGTGACAAGCCATGCAAGGATGGTATTGTGGGGAGATCCAGCAGTAAGAAAGAATTCATTCTGATCATCAGACAGTAGATGGTAGCGGGGGTGTGTGTGGGGGGGGTGGATTTCCATTCATCAAAAAAGATTCTAGTGAAGAGGTAGCTATTTAACCCACATATTCCCTGACTGGAAAGGTGACACTTTACCCCTTTATGATGGTAATAACCTAGTTTGGAGAAAATGAAAACCTATCTGTCACCAGTTACTAAAGCTTTACACCATAAATAAACCAACATTTTAAAAGCAGGAAAGGAAACACATGGCAAGAGTGTATCTGTTTTAAGCACTGGGTTTTCAACCATAAAGGGAGATCCTTCCCAACAAACCCCATGGGACTTCTTCACAATTCTTGGCTCAGAAGGAAATGTTACTGTAGAGACTTTTCCTGAAATACAGATACAATTTAAGCTGGATGAGCTTTTAGAGGACTTTTTAGAAGAATACTTGTTTGTAACTTGGGCATATCAAAGTTTTGTGCCTGCTGTTGGCATTCACAATAGGCTTCATTTCTGGTTTCCTCTTAATCATTTACCGAGATCAGAGAGGGTGGGTGCAGGGCAGGAGCACTTAGGCAAATTCCAAAGCATGCTCTAAGTCTTCATCTATGGAAGAGCGTCATACCTGACCTTTATCATTTCACAGGAACACTGCCCCAAGCCATGATGCTGACATCCTCCCACAGGTCACCAATGACCTAAAGAATTTTCAGACTCATCCTCCCCAATCTTGGTGTCATCTGATATTCACACCTTCCCTGGAAGCAGGTGCCTCCCAGCAATTCCCAGGCCCCACTCGGCATCTCCCTATCCCTCTGCCCTTAACAGTCGACACCCATTCCTTAACAGTCGACACCCATTTCTTGTATGTAATGGCCCAAGTTAACTGTACTACATACCAGGTACTATGCTGACCATCTCCGAAAGGAAAATGACCTTCATAAGTTCCCATGACTACCTTTAGATCCAGGTTCCATCACCATCACCATCCTTATTTCTCAGAGGAGGAAGCTGAGGTTTAGCAACTGGTCAAAGTCATATGTTACTTCACCATGAGAGCAGGAAAGGGTTTTCAACAGAGCTCCATCCTTAGTCTCTCCTTTCTACCTGCTACTCCCCACCCCAAAAGCTTCCACAAATAGTGCCATCTACCCACAATTTTAACTTTTAAAAATTTCTATGGCAATGTCTCCTGCCTGCTCAGCACTCACTCTCTCCTTCTTGCAAACAGAACACTTTATCTCTGGGGTGGCAACAGGTCCAGAGTTAAACCCACAGCCCACCCATATGGGACATTCCCCAGTCTCCCAGTATGACAGCTGTAGGGACGGGCATCTGACCAAGCGTTTAAATGAGGCCCATCAGTGAGTAGGTGGAGTCTTTTGTCCTTTTCTCTTTCTACTTTTTGGCACATGGACAAGACGGCTGAACCTAGAGTAGGCACCCTGTGATAAAGAGATGACTTGAAGATAGGCACACTCCAGGGATGGGAGAGCAGGAAGACAAGGCCCATTCCCATTCACCACCAGCTCCATTCCAGCCCTGAAGCACCTGCATCTGACATCATTACCTGAGAAAAACATGAATCCCTATCCTGGGCTGAGACTCACAGAAATTGATTCTACAGACACCAGACCCTATAAAGAATCCTGGAGCACATAGGATGCCCTGTTACCCTGACCTGAGGCCAGCTTGTTGAGCCTTCACTCTGTATCATTTGGTCCCAGGTGTGGGACCCTGTCTTCAAAGTGGCTCCCACAACCTGCAGGAAGCCTTCTACAGGCCAGTCAGGAACCCAGACCATAGGAGGAAACCTGGGGTCCCAGAGCATGCACAGCTACCACACCCATCTGTATCCCAGGTAGCTAGCACCTGTGATCAGTTTCTGTTCTACACGCAGATTTCATTCTAATGACGCAATTTCTTAACTGGAGACATCCCACACCTGCGTTGGCAACTCTGAGGGCTCCTCTTACTGCAGGGTCTTCTCGACTCTGGACCAGAATTTCTGTACCTGGTATGTATCTCCACGTGTTCACCCCTCATCTGGCTTCTTCCAGGATCTGAGCAGTCCCCACCAATCCACGACCAAATCACCCTGCCCCACCCCCCTCAACCATCTCATCTCCATCCACGGCACCAATACCCTCCCGGTGAATCAGGACAGACTGCTTAATTCTCTCCAACGTCTCTCTCCCTCCTCTTCTGAAGACGGCGGGCAGGCCCAGAGAGCCTGCCACCACTATAAGGCCCCATCTGAGTGCTACCTCTGCCTTTCCCTCAGGGGGTTTCTAGGACCCCAGCCTCCACCAACTCTGGGGCTGACTTTCTGAATCACATGCTGACCATGTCCAGAAATCTCCAGAAGAACTCAGTGCCAAAAGTGACAACCTGAGTTCCTTAAACCAGCAGGTGCTGGGGTTTCCAGACACGTCATCTAGGGCCACCTCAACCACCTGCACACTTTCAACAACACATCTTGTGTGGTTCTCCAGGGGACCACTCCACGTGGACCCTAGTGCACCCTATCAGAGGGCCTGAAAAGAATTTCTCTGCAGCGTTTTGTGCCTGAGGGGTGCTGCCTTCTTACTATGTCTGTATTCTCTCAGGAACCAGCGCCAGAGTTGACACGAATTTGTCAGGGCTGGCTGGATCAAATTCATAAGCGATAATGGAGAAATCTGCCACCTGAGCTGTCATGTTCACTTCTTGCTCATCTAAGCTGTTAGATAAAATACAAAATGCAATCCAGACAGACACTGGTCTGGTGGGCTCACTTGGAGCCGTACATTCCTACTCTGAAAACAGAGGAGCAGCCTAAATGACCTCAAAGCCTACAGGTGACTGTCTGAGGGTCCTGCTTACAAACAACTATCAACACTTATCTAGAGACGGGAAACAGCATGTCAAAGTTCACTAAATATGCAAATAAAGATCCCGGTGGAAGCTCTGGGTAAATCATCAACAAAGGTGCTTAAGGAGTGAGGGGGGCTCTCACTGTCACCTCCTAGGGTGATACTAGAGACTTGGCTGTTTCTGGCACGTGCCACAAAGACCTCCTCACTGTCCATACTACACAGATTTTTGTGGTTATAGATGGAGAGAGAGAGATAGTAAGACCACAGAGAGAGAGAGGAGAGAGAGAGAGAGAATGTGTGTCACTCATGCACTCCCCAGCTCGAAGTTCATACCTGACCCACCTTGGGCAAAGGGGATGCATCCTCTACCCAGAGTCCATGAGAAGCAACTGGGTGGGGAATAACAGGAGGCATGGTCCTCCCCCAGCAGGGCTGAGAACAGCAAGCAAACCCAGAGGGGCACACCACGATCTGGCATCCCAAAGGATGACCTGCTTGAGAGTGGGTTCCAGCCCAAGGGCAGTAGAGTAGGAATATGGAGACTGATGAGCACAGCCCTTGCCTCCAGGACATGAGTCTACAAATTCCTGGGTGAGCAGGGTTCTGGGTTGCCTGCGCCCTGAGGGATCATGGTTGCTGCTGAAGTCACAAGACATCAGGAACTCTACTTAAGCAGAAACGGACTCTCAGAAGATGAAACATGTGTTTTACAAACAATGAGCAAAATTTGACACAAGCATTTAACATACAATAAACATCACCAATGTGTGGAAAGCAAAAAAAAAAAAAAAAAGATGCACAGAAAAAGAGTGATTAAACATGGAACACAAGACAGGTCCATCCACAGGTCAGTGAGCACAGATACTGTCCACTGTCACTCAAGGGACTTCTTGGGCTCCAGGAACGGCAGTGAGTTCCAGTAAACTTCTAAAAGACAGATGTGATATGCAGACTGTGTTGTTACTACAGACAGTATTGTGTTGTTGTTGTTTGCTTTTTT
>RJWH01000290.1:0-95036 GCA_004363575.1 Solenodon paradoxus
AGAAGGGAAGTAGTTCTGATAGGTGGCCCCTGTGCATGTCTGCTGCGTGCTCTTTAGTTGGATTGGAGGGTGGGTGCATGTACAGTGCGTGATCAAGACTCTGATTGATTGCTAGTGCGCGTGATCAAGGCTCTGACTGGTTGCTAATTGATTGGTTGCTAATATTCTTGGTTGCTAATGTTTATGCTTTGTTTATGAAGTAGGGAGGCGACTGTTAGGCAAACAGGGCAGTGGCTGAGGTACCTCTGAGTGTAATTTTCTGTTGGATTGCATCGGCCTGGCTTTGTGGCCTGGCCCAAGTCCCCAACAGATCAGGATAAGACTTTTCTTAAAACTGAAAGATGATTGAGTTTTGTTAATGATTGTTATCCTCATCTGTAAAATGGCAATGCTAAGTGATAGTGACCTGACAGGACTGGAAAAACAAAAGATCTAAGTCTTGCACATAGTATTTGTTAATAAATGCTAGCTATTACTATCTATTGCATACAGCCTTTTGCATAATGTTAAAACTTTGAAGAAGATATCTTAGTTTGGATTCCCTTGGAAGCAAAACGTGAGACTAGGATGATAGTTCAGGGAGCTTATTTGGGAGGTTAGTCTGTGAAACACAAGTAAACTACAGAAAATTGAGATGGAGATTAAAAAGGAAGCCAAAACAGCGTTACCAAAAAAGACAGCTGGAGCTCAACCCAGTTGAGACCCTCTAATACTAGACCATTTCTCAGAGTTGTTCAACCTATAGTGTGAGATAACAAGGTGTTTTATCAATGACTTCTATCTGTCATGAGTCTGGGAGATGGCAAATCTCCTTGCACAGGACCATGCGTGTGGCAGGAGAAAGTCATATGGCAGAACACTGCAATAGTTCATAATAGAAAGACAAAGGTATGACTCAGATGGATGAGAGCTGAGAAACAAGAGGATAAGGGGGATCCCAAAGGGGTCAATTACATATATCCATCTTGTGCTTTTGCTTCAGAAAGTATTCTTTCCACAAATACTTAATTAGCATCTACTCTACTCAAATAATTAATTTAATAAGAATTAGAAGAGGAATCAGTCATGACAGTTGCATGCAATGAACGAACAACCCAGTTGAAGAGATGTATAGATAATGCTGCTTTGACTCTGGTCTTTCTTTCCTCCTTCCACTAAATATTTGCTTTTCTCCAGTGTTCAAAAATAAAAAAATTCAAAATTAAATTCTGTTAAAGTCCCCTTGACCCCAGGGAAAGCACAACTTTATTGTGGTTCCAAGGTCAGGGCTCTTCCCTCCAAATCCTCCTGAAATCAGAGAGTCAGGGATGAAGGGCTCTTATGTTGTTCCCCAACACTCCTAACACATTTGGACTCAGGTGAAGGTGGAAAGCTGGGTCACACACTCACAAGTCTCATTTCACACGGGGTAGTCTTGAAGGCCCCTCAGTCATTTGTGCCCCACTGCTCCTGACTCCTCATTTCTTGCATCCCAGCTTTTTGGGTCTGAGTGGAACTTTGGCCTTTCTCATAGGGCTCTTGTCTTTGGGTCTCACTGCCTCCTCTTCTTTTCCACCTTTTTCTTCTTTAAAGAGTAGAATGATGTCTTAGTCTTACTCTCTCAAGAGACTGAACATTTTTCAGTATTCATTTGAGAGTAGCTGTAAGTCATTGGCCTCTTCATCTTTCTAAGCTTTCATTTCCTTGATCTGCAAAATGGGAATAGAAGGGATTTTGCCTCCAGTATACTTAATTCTATGATCACCTTATAGTAAAGACCCAACAAATGGACATTCCTTAGCAAGTTGAATTTTCCAACACCCACCACATTGTCATGCAGAAGAATTAGAAGAATTAAACAAGGGTTTGTTGAAGCAGATAACTGATTTTATTAGCATAGAAAAGAGGTTACTGATTGAAAAGATGGTCTTTTGTCTCTTAACTTCTCCACTCTTACAGTTCTGCCATTTATTTGAAGTGTTTCAACTTCTCTGATACTCATTTACCTCAGCTGAAAAACCAGAGTAACAGAATTTGCTTAACCAATCACAGGAGAAAAAAACATGAGACTAGACTGAGAAAGAAATCAGTGAAAACCAGATGAAAGGCTACAGACTATACAAGTAGAAAGAAAAAATTATTATTGCATTATTTCTAGGAAAAATTCTTTTTAAATTAGCTGTCGTGCTGGTTAAGTAAAGACAAATCTTAGACAAAGGTAGCCCAATTTTGTGAATATCTTGTGTATGCCATCAGATCAAGAGGACATACTGAGGGTGTGCCTTGGTGGTCTAGTGGTCTAGTACACCTGAGAGTAGCCCACATATATCCCAAGGTCCCAGGTTCAAGACTCAAGGATGGGGGAGCAAACGATGTGAACAAATAAATAAAAATAAATAAAGATCTTCCTCCTTTCTCTTCCTGCCTGCCTGCCTTTTCTTCTTCATTCCCTTCCTTAAAAAATAAAAAAAGTACATACTGAATGAGAAAAGCCACTAAATATCTTTATACCAGCATAAAAATATAATTTCAGCATTGAATATTTCCTCAGTCTCTTCAAAAACTCATTGATCTTAGAAGTGACATTAACCTCGTAAATGAGTTCTCAAATAAATGAGAGAGTGGAAGAAAACTTTCAGGTTTAAATAAGTAGATCTGTTCCTGAGAACCATGACTTAATGCTAGAAATTATTATGACCCTTGTGTTTGAGTCTATATGAAAGTAAACATCCTGTCATGTAGTTTCCAGCTGCTGTCACTTGCAGTATAATTCTTAATTTGATTAAGATTAGAAAATTCACTCTGACAAGATAGTCAAGGGGTCTTATCTGGTGAACAGTCATGGAGTAGGCTGTCTTTTTCAGCAAATAAACTCAAGTTCCCTGCTCATTTTTTCTTAAAAATTTCCTCAAATCAGCATAGACTACCAAAATAAACTAGTTTTGATAATCACTTGTTTTTATTTTTATTGATCTGCAAACTAAACATGCAGTTGACTATGTACATGTCAGTAAGACAAGCGAGCACTCCCAATTTGTACAGAAGAAAACCCTGTGCTAAGGGTAAGGAGGACTGGGTTCTAAACTTGTTCAGCTGCTCATTTGTCATTTTTCACCTGCCAAATGACAATATAAGCCAAATGACTTTGACTGCCCAACTGCAAAGTCAGAGAGCTAATATAGAATATAATAAAATCCATGTTCCACGAAGACACCACTCTTCTCCTTTATTCCCTGTTTGTTACACTTAACATTTGATTTGATATAGAATCAGCACTTTGTAAGCATATGTTGACCTGCTTTTAACCCTGCACTATAACATACAAAGATAAATTGTAACTAAATCACCTTTTGTCAGATCCTTTAATTGCTCTTGCATCTTCTCTTTCTTTACTGGTTGTTATCCTGAATCATCCTCTAAATTCATCTCAACTGCTGTTTCCTGAAAACATGTCAGATTAGCTGTTGAAAATTTACCTGGGAACTTTCAAAAATACAAATTGCAATGAAATATCCTCCTGTTGGGGAATGAATAAACAAATTATTGCATCTCAAAACACTAGACAGTGGAAATGTGTGTGTACAGAACAGCTTAGCCAATACTTTAAACAATACAAACACAATAGCTATATTTTCATACCTGTATGGTGTGTGTGTGTGTGTGTGTGTGTGTGCGTGTGTCTATATGTCCCTTTTATATTTCACTCCTTTGATAATAGAACTCCTACATATGGGCACATTTTTCAACTTTCTGTGCAACTGGATGCTGTCAAATGTCAGCACAAGATTGTGCTAAAAGGATATGAAGACATATAGATCACTTTTAGGTCACCTCCTTAAGAGGAAGAGACTTGCACTTTAATTTCCTGGTCCCTTTTCTACTAAAGTAAAGAAAATGTGAGCAGTCACTTAACACCCAGAGGAAGAGGCAATGTGATTAGGGATGCAGAAACATCCAGACACAGAGAATTTAGTCCTCTGAAAGAGGACACCAGCCCTCCTGTAAGTAAACGCAGGTCCTTGTTTAAGCCATAGAATGTTGAGGGTTCTATTAAAGTATATTAGCTTATTCTGTTGTAAAACAACATGATAGCTATAAGTTCTTATAAAATAAAGCAGATGATTGAATTAGTACCTATAAGAAATGTTATATCATACTTAAAAATGGTAAGTAAATTTCCATACAGCTACCCTATACCCAACCCTGAACTAGCTGATGGAGCTGTCGCAGTAATGAAAAAATAACCATACTATTTACTCATATGAATAGCCAACTCTGCACTAAAAAAGACGTTTTTAACTCAAATAATTAAATGACTATAAAATCCATTGCTAGAAAAGCAAAACACACATTATCATGAGAGTAAACAATTATGAAATAAATTGTAATCCTCTACCTTTTAAGTTTCTACTAAATTGTAAGTATATCAGAGAATTGTACTTATTAGTTCCAAGTCCCATTCCTTTATTGGGCTTCATTGCTTTTCTTTATCATCACCTTTACAAAATACCCTTGTT
The DNA here is from genome assembly GCA_004363575.1 of Solenodon paradoxus. Classification (NCBI taxonomy): domain Eukaryota; kingdom Metazoa; phylum Chordata; class Mammalia; order Eulipotyphla; family Solenodontidae; genus Solenodon; species Solenodon paradoxus. Next base: position 4,497 of record RJWH01000290.1, read on the forward strand.
TCCTTCCAAAAATAAAAAAATCTCTTTCATGCAAATTAAGTTGAGCAAGTGTTTAGTTTTAAAATGGAATGATCCCTAGTAAATCAAGAAGATAAAATTTACAAATGCATATAAATATAACAGTTTAGTCAAACAACCTTAATTTTTCTATAGCATGTATATCTCTATACAACATGTGAATTCATTTTTTTTTTAAATGAGATTCTGGAATGCCATTTCAAGGTTGACCAATTATAATGAAAAGAATTCCAAATGGTACTCCAGCATGTTTCTTTAAAAACATGTTATTTTCTTCAACACATTGTGGTTTCTGAAGCTCTTTGACATACTGAAAAGCAAAATGAAAAATTACATCATATTGTAGAAAATAGAACTCTCTTTTCCAAGTATTTTTTTTTAAGAGTATAAACATAGTTGTAACATCATTTTCCAATTAATTGCTCAGGTGCTCATCTGATCAATTACAGAAGTCCAAAACTTGCCAGCTGTATGATAAAGGCAACAATTTTTGACATCATTCACCCTTTATAGGGTCCCAGTGACTTAATTTTGAGTTCTGTTTGTCTGATAGATGTCTCCCAGCCAGAGGCACAAGCCAGTTCCTTAGTCTGATGGAGTAGCTGCACGATACTTAGTCCTCAACCCACTTTGTTGGTAACCCAAGAAATTATTTAAATGAGTCAATTGTATCCTCTCGTGAGTACGGTACCAGTGGGCCCAGTCCCCAAAGCTGTTATTTATTCACTCTGTTCCTAAGTACACTCGCCAAATAATCCTGTGTGGTCTTCAGTGTCCTCCTATCCTAGATTGAAAGTATATGTGACTAATAATCTATCTCATTATCCATTGTCAGGTATTGCATGTTTAGCCATCTTGTACTATTTAGGGAGAGGGACTCTGATTCCCTTACTGACAGGGTAAACAGAAGGTGATCCTCAGTAAAAATAGCCAGAAGCATCAGGAACGATACATAAAAGTGGAACAGAGATCACTCAAATCTGATTAACTCACTACTTCCCTTGCTCCTTCTTGATGCATATTAACACAGCTCTTGAGTAGTGCAGGGCAAACACTGAGTATCTCGTGTTGGCTTTCTCCTCCACCTACCTGCTCATAGTGCAGTCACAGGACCCCACACTGGGGAGCAAACACTCAACTCTGCTTACTCATGTTCACTTTTTCATACATTGTTTCCCAGCATCTCTCAAAGTTGTCTGTATCTTAAAAGCATCTTTAGCCTCAGCAAGAGCCTGTGCTAAAAACAATGATCATGCACAAGATGTTCTTTTCACTAGTCTTCCCAGTTCCTCAAAGTCATTCATTCATTCATTCATTCATTCATTCATTCATTTATAAATAAGGGCCTTTTTTTTTTTTTAAACTCAACTTACTCTTTAAACTCCAGGACTACTGAAATTGAGATACTGGAGCTTTGCTATCCAAATGTCCTGAGCATATTTAATGAACTCTATCCAGCTGTTCACTCTCAATAATCAAGCAACTTTTGCTAAACCCTTCCTTTTTGTTCCTAAATAAAACTCTAGCTCAAAGGAGGTCCTATTGCCCTGTACACGGCATAGCTAAAAGTGTACACCATCTGACTTTTACTAAGAGTATCCAGGAGTTCGTTCAATGGACAAAGCAATGACAGGAGCACAAATCTACCTGTTATTCACAGAAAAAAAGAGGGAACATGGCCAGTATTTAGAATATGACATTAGTACCTAGAGCATCACTGCCCTCAAACAAATACAAATCACAGATGTCATTTAAAATTTTTACATTAAATTAGTCAGTTTCCAAAAATAAAAAAGGTGAAACTAATTTTTACAATGTATCTTATTAAATACAATATATACAAAATGACTGTTTCAATGTCTCCAAAAGTTGTCTTAGTTTTTCCTTAAGTCTTCAGAATTCAGTGTTTAGTTTACACTTTAAAGCACATTATAAGTCCACCCATTTTAAGTGCTCAGTAAGCACACAAGACTAGAATCTCATACTGTAGAGTGTATTTTTAGAAGTAAAACGCCAAAATCCTCATCCGGGTCTGCCACTTATTAGCAATGCAACTGAATAAACAACCCCAAACCGCTATGATTCGTTTCCTGACACATAAACAGGCTGACATTAAGAGTTCTTATCATAGTTGTTCCAGGGCTTAAATGAATCAGTATTTCTAAATCAGAACAGGCATATTGAAACTTATTAAGAATTAGTGCCTGCTGCTAATAAGTGCAGAACCAAAGTCAGAACACCAACATCCCTTTTCTTTCCTCTTTAAGCCAGCTACACTTCTGCTAGTATTACCTGACTGACAGAATCGCCTGATTTGAAGTTAGCATTGGGGAAGTGTGGACCACTGGGGAACTTTCCTTCTGATGGATTTAACTTTGCCAACTTACAAAATTTCAATTAAAGTGCTTATTAGATGACTCTGACTTTTCCTTCTCTGTCCCCATCACCTCTTGACTTTCTTATAATGCCTCTCTTACAATTTTTCACTCTCCTCATTTATTTGTTATCATGTGACCTTGGTCAAGTTTACTTGATCTCTCGAAACTGTTTCCTCATCTGTAAGTAAGGAGCAGAAAATGTTCTCTGGGGATTTCTGTGATATTCAGAAATGCACTACAGTAATTTATCTATATAGTTCTGGCTCTTAGTAGAGGGAATTTACAGTAAATTTATATCTGTCTCCAGAAATACAGTCTTTCTCTTCCCTTCAAAACTCGTATCATAGGATTGTAACAAGTACCTACATAAAAAGAAGAGCCCAAAGAACAATTACAAAGTGTATTTGATTTATGATCTGTGACTTTATAGAACTGCTAATGCATATAAATATACACAAATAACACACATACTTGTACTGGACACACACGACCACACCTGAGGAGTTTGTCAAAGCAACTTTCATTTGAGAAGAAAAGACATTGTAAGAATTATTAAATAAAAACTCTGTCATTTTGCAGACAGTTTTAAGGAAGAACATTACCAAGGTCATACTAGTATTACTGTTCTGGTTAAAAGCAGAATAGGCAGTTTTGATAGTTCACTTTGTATCAGATTCACCAACTGTTACATGACTTCAGGGAAGAGAGTTGTATTAATATTCTTGTTTTGTATCAATTATTTGACATTCTTTAGGGGAGGGTAACCTCTAATAAGTAATTATAAGGGAAATTTAATTTTAGATATAGTACACTGAGTAAGATAGAAGTTTATATCACAAAAAAATAAGAAAAGCTGATAGTCATCCACCTTAAAAATAGCTTATTTGGCATTAAGTATGCCTTTGGGGGGGAAAAACACAATTGCACACATTTGTATTCTCAATGTCTGAACATGTCGATGAAACAATGAAATCATGCTAGTTGTGGTTTCCTCAATGTATTGCAAATTATCTAATTATTAACATTTTCCTATAATATCAGTTAACTATTTTATATATTTCATCAGAAGCTATGAACAATTCAGAAGAGATTATAATTAGAAGTTAGAGTACAAACTGCAATTTTAAAGGACTCTGATTCAACTTTTTTAGTCAATAGTTCCACTCAATACTTAGCCTATATATAAGGTCCTCCCTTGAGACCTCTGAGCAGCAGGTTTTGTAAGCACAGGAAGCAATACATTTCAAAATAATTGCTATAAAAAACCTGTATGTTGTTATTAAAACATGAAAATAATGCATGATTACATTGCGTGATTCTGTAATAAAGGCTGAGTTATGTTTCCTTGTGCAACTTTGTTAATTGATCCTAATTCTATCTATAATAATAAAGTTTTTCTTTAAAACTCTTGCTCCTGAATTTTAATTAAACTTGGAGCATTTTCCCAATAAAAACAAATTCATATTATAGAAGACATGTCATTTTACTGAATAATATTAACAAATTAAGAAGTAATATATATATACATATCATGAACCTATTACAGTAATGCAAAACATTTCAAAAGTATATTAAGGTGAAATTATACTTAATGACTATCAAATTTAGAAATTTCTATACCAACTATTGTTAAAGTAACAAGATAGTTTCCATAGATAGTTTCACATATATACACATTCACAGACACAGTAAAGACTGTAAATAGAAATACATGCTTTCATTATTCCAATGCTTTGATCTAACTGGAAACATTTTCTTTAGGTATGGTCATGTAAATTCAAATATAATTTCTCATCAAATATAAATAAATCTCTGAATGGAATCATCTCTAATGATAAGTTGTTAATTGGTCAGTATCCACTTATGTAGAAATTATGGAGTAGAAGAATTCAACTAAAATTAAAATTTTCTTAAAGGACTCGATAGTAGATCTGAAGTATTAAGAGAAAAGATGAGCAACTTAAATAGAGAGATGGTACAATTTGAAGAACAGTGATAAACTAATGAAGAAAAATTAAGAGTTTCAGAGAAATTTGGCACACCATTATGCACCCACTATAAATACAATTAAATTACCAGAAGGATAGATAAGAGAAGAAAAATATATGTAAAGAAAAAAAAAATGACTGTAAACTTCCCTAACTGATTTAAAATGTTAACCTATAAATCCAAGAAACCCAAAGAACTATAAATAAGATATACACAGAGACCTACAACTATATATATATATATATATATATATAAAATACCAAAGTGTTAAAATCCAAAGTTAAAGAAAAATACTTAGAATTAGTAAAAGATAAATATTAGAATCATTAAGAGAAAAAAATTATCACTTACAAGAGGTTCCTCTTAATGAAACAAAGCTGAATTTTCGTTACAAATAATAGGGAACAGAAGCAAGTGAAACAACATTTTCTACGTGCTGAAATTAAAAAAAAAATTAACCAAGAATTTTACATACAGCAAACTATATTTTAAAAATAAAAGTGAAATAAGTGCACCCTGGTGGCTCAGGTGCTAAGTCAGTAACTGGGGAATAGTCCATGTAAAGACCCAAGAACCTGGGTTCAAGATTAGAGACCAGAGGAAACATCCAAGGTGAATAAATAAATTAAATGCTGTTTCTTTCATCTCTCTCTTCCTGTCTGCCTTCATTCTTACCTGCTCTCTTTCCTCTTTAAAAAAAATTAAATTAAGAAATAATTTAGATACATCAAAGCTGAAAGTATATCATTCTAGCAGAACTGCTTTCCAATAAATACTAAGTGAAGTTCTTCAGAGTGAAAGCAAATACTGCAGGCAATAATCAAAATCTCCAATAACATATAAAGTGTCAGTAAATATAATTACATAAGTAATTATAAAAGACAATATAATTGCATACTTTACTTCTCTTTTCTGATTTTAAAAATCATTGCATAAAATAATATGAATAAAATCGTATTACTGTACTTATAGAATACAAAAATAAAATAGTAGACAATAAATACATAAGAAGAAAGATGGGTGCAAAGCTACAATGGACTAATAAATTAAACAAGGCAATGACTTGATTCCACATGAAGAAAAGAAAAGAATCAGAACTAATCAATAAAAAGGTTAATACAACAAATTCTGTAAACATCTGCTTGTTTTCAGTTCTCTCCACTTCTTTACAAGATACACAAGTATATAACACGAAAATCATAATGATTTATTTTTGGATTTTTAATGCATGTATATATAATGTCAGTATATATAATGATAGCATCTAATAAGAGTTCAAAGGAATAGAGGTACACAGGACAAAAATTTTATTGGAATGAAGTTATCTTATGTCAGAACAGATTTTTATAAATGTGACTATATATGTATATGTACATGTATATATATATATATATATTTATATATACACTCTATATATGTTCCCTAGAAACCTAGATCATCCACAAAGTAGCTAAAAACTATAATACAAATTATTAAAGAAATTAAAATATTATGATAGAAAATATCCATTCAAAATAAAGAAGTCACCCATTGTATGATTTCACTCAGATGTGGTATATAACCAAACAAGTGATTCAAATAAAACAAAAAAAAGAAATTTTAATCTATAAAATCAAATTAATAGGTACCAGAAGCAAAGCTTATAAGGTTGAGTAAATAAGATAAAGCAGGTAAATTATTTGATGGATATAAAATCTTATTTAAAAAGAAAGAAGAAAGGGAAAGGAAAATAAAATTCTCATTTAAACCTGTACCAGGATAAATAAAACTATAAGGGCACTAGATGAATATCAAAAAAAAAGGACAGGAGACATTCAAACTACAAAAAACAAAACGGCAGTTGTAAATTCAGCTATATCACTAATATCATTAAATGTCAGAGAAGTATACAATTCAGTCATAACCACAGGTGATTGGATTGGACAAACAAGATCCAACTATATGATATTTACAGGAAACCCACTTTTTACTCAAAGAAGTGAATAGTTTGAAAGTAAAAATGTATGCCATGCAAGCAGCAATCACAACTGAATACAAATGGCTGTACAGAAAAAGAAACTATAAAATAAAACAGAAAAATAATTTTGCTAAGTGATACAGGAGGACCTTCCACAAGGTGAACCTATATAGCTAACAGGGACCACCAAAATACACAAAGCAAAAGCTGACAAAAGTAAATAAAGAAAAAGATCATTCAAAAATAATGGAGCAGAAATTTAAAAAAGTGAAATTCACTTGAGTAATTTAAGATTCCAACATAAGTACTAGAAAAAGAAGATCAAATTAAGCCAACACCAGTAGGAGTAAGCAAATAATAAAGATTAGAGAGGAAAGTAATGAAATAGAGAGGAAAAAAATCAATATGACACTCCACTTTCAATAATGGATAAAACAATTAGGGGAATATTGTTAAGGAAATAGAAAACTCATACAATACAATAAACTGCTTACATTTACTTACCCTTCATCCATTGAGAGCAGAATAAATATTTTTTCAACTGTCCATGGAACATCCTAAGGGGAGACCAATGCACCAGGACAAAAAAAAAGGCTTCATAAATTTAAGTGGATTGAAATCAGCCAGTGTTCTCCAATCACACTGGAATTAAATTATAAATCAACACACAAAGGATGTTTCGAAATTTACAAGTATGTGGGCATTAAGCAACACACTATTCTTAAACAACCAATGGGTCAAAGAAGGAATCTCAAGTGAAATACAAAAATACTCTGAGATAAATAAAAGTGAAAACAATATACAAAAAATTATGGCATGTAGCTACACAGAAGAAACCTGTACCTTTTAATGCCTATATTAAGAGGATTAAAGAACAATTTGATCATCTGAACTTCCACTCTAAGAAACCAGAAAAAATAAGAGCAAGTTAAACACAAAGCAAGCAGAAGGATGAAAATAATAACATTTGGAGAACAAATAGAGAAAACAGAGAACAGAAACATCGGTATAAAAAATTAAAACCAAAAGTTGGTTCTTTGATGATACCAGAAAAATTGAGAGACATTTAATTAGATTGCCCATAGTGGGTGGGGGAAGAGAGAGAAGAATCAAATTATTAAAATCAAGAATAAAATAAAGAACATCATTACCAACCTTACAGAAATAAAAAGGGAATACCATGAAAACCTGTATGCCAACATATTAAATAACCTAGAAAAAATAGAGCAATTTCTAGAAAATCACAAATTTCAAAAATGGACTAATAAAGATATAGGAAATTTTGACAGACTTAAGTAAGAATTCAGGGAGTAATTAAAAATTTCTCATACATTGTTAAGTACTCCACAAATTAAATTACAGACTCAACATGCTCCCAGCCAAAGTACCAATTGTCCTTTTGTGCAGAAGTTAACAAAGTGATCTTAAAATTCTTATGGAAATTCAAAGAACCTAGAATAGACAAAAAATCTTGAAAAAGAAAGAATAAAGTTGAAGGAAGAACATTTCCTGGTTTCAATACTTACTAAGTATTTATGTTAATTAACAGAGCATAGTTACATATATAAGTATAAAAATACAGATCAATAGAATAGATCTGAGATTCTATAATTAAATTCATACACTAATGGGCAATAGATTTTTTTCTTGAAGAGCACCAAGACAATACAAAAAAGGTTTTTCCATAAACGGTACCTTGGCAACTATGTACACACATGCAATGAGGTTGAATTACCACGTACCTTAAAAATACTCAGATATTAACTCAATGGATCATAAATCTAATTCCAGGAGCTAAAAATCTAGAATTCTTACATTAAAAATGTGTGAGTGCATTTTTGGTACTAGATTAGGTAATACTTCCTTAGACATGACATCAAAATACAAGAATCAAAATAAAAATGTTAATCTGACTACATCAATTCACAAAGTGTGCTGCTTATGATAATACCAATAAAGTGAAAAAACAGCCCACAGAATAAGAGAAAATCTTTTATTAATCACATATGTGATCAGGAACTCATACTCCATCTCTATAAAGAATATTTACAAATCAATACTAACAAAACAAATGGACCAGTTAGAATATAGTCAAAGAATCTGAAAAAAAAAATTTTCAAAGAAGATATACAAATAGTCAATACAAATATTAGAGAAATGTAAATCAGAACCACAAGATACCACTTCACATCTAAGAATGGCCATGACTAAGAAGATATACAACAACAAATGTCAATTAAGAAGTGGATGACATTGGATATGGGAATGTAAAAAGGTGCAGTCACTTTAGAAAACAACTCAGTAGTTTCTCCAATGCTTAAATATAGAATTATTACATGAACGAGCAATTCTACTTTCAGGTACATAAACTTAAAGAAGTACAAACATATTTACACATACAGACTTGTACAAAGATGTTCGATGTTCATTGCAGAATTATTCATAAATACCAAAATGTAGACACAATTCAAATTTCTGTCAACTGATGAATGGATAAAAAATATGTTATCTACAATAAAGGAATAAGGCACTGACATATGCTACAACATTGATGAAACTTGAAAGCGCTACACTAAATGAAACAAATCAATCACACGTTATATGTTTCCATTAGATAAATGTCCATATAAGAAAATCGATAGGAATAGTATGTAGATTAATGATTTCCTCAGACTGGAGAAGGGTTGGGGGGCTGACAATGGGATTGCTATCTATAAGCATGGGATTTCATTTTAGAGAGATGAAGATGTGTTAAACTTAGAATGCTTAATGATTGTATAAATCTGCAAATACACTAAAATACATTAACTTATATACTGGTCAATTTTATGATGTGTTAATTGTATCTCAATAAAGATATTTCAAAGTAGAATAAAATATAATATCAGGAGAAATAGCCTTAGAGTAAAGCTTTTTATTTTTCTAATGAAGTATTTCTTATTGCAAACATTTTTATAAAGTTATGATTATGTTTATCATTATCATTGAAAACATAATGAGGTTAATTATGACAAGAGTGAAAACTGATGTTTCATGTACTTACGATATTCTCTTTCTGATTTTCATATATTATCTCTAACTCTCCATAGCAATGCTATGAAGTAAACACTATTAATCTCCCCAATTTACAGATGATGGAACAGGAGTAGAAAAATTTTTTAAATTGCTCATGTTTATTGTAGGTATTAAATTTTTAAACTAGGTGACAAACCCTGGCAATTTGCCAGTGAATTCCACTTTCCATGGTGACATTGTTCAGTCTATACAGCTATGTTGGTTTCTACATGCCCTCCACCGGCTGCAGACAGCTCAGCAGATGAAAATAAGTCCTAGGCTAATTCATGATCCCAGATATGACCTGGTTAAGATTTGGGGACTGTACACCTTTGCACATCTATCTTTGCAGTAGCCTTCTGACCTCAAAGTTGGGTGAGATTTTGAAATATTTTTACACAATTGAAAAAAAACCAGAAAGCTGTAAAAAAAAAAGCTGTAATTTTTGGCAAAGGAATAATATGTTGGCTCTGCTATGATAAGAGAAATGTTATTGTGTGAGAAAAGTGAAGTTCATTTTTATAAAAATCCCTATAGATTCTTTAAAATTAAGAACTTTGGGAAAAATCAGTCTCATGAAAGGGAAACGTTGTGAATAGATTGGATTTTAGAGCATAAAATTGAATCCAGAGATTCCTAAATCTTTTTGAGGCACTTGAGTCTGTGGAGATTTACCCCAAAGCATAGCAGTCTTCTCATTATAGTATGTGCCAGTGATAGAAGTGGTACAAATTTTTTTTATTATGTGATGAGTCACTTTAATTGGAGGCTATGTAAATAGCCTATCATGCTTCAATATCAAATAATTTATATAGTTGTTATTAGTAAATACAGTTAGAAATAAGGTTTGTTAAAGTACTATTTTTTGTGAGCCTTCATATCTATGCTTATTTACATATACATATTATATATATGTGTGTGTTACATTAAGGAAAGATCATAGTTTCAGCAAAATGGCATATTCCAAGGGTTCACAAGTGCTGCTTTTGAACATTTTACTCCTATATTTTTTTCTATATTTTTTAACTTTAACCCATCACAAGTCAATTTAAAATTTGAACCCATGCTTTCCTCTGCAAAATATCAAAAATCAAAATCCCAGATACTGAAATTAGATAAAATTAAGAACTCATTTCCAAAAGCCTATGTTTTTCTAACACTCTATGCTCTTAACCTTTTCTTTTATCTGTTTAAATAGTGAACTTCAAAAAAAATTACCCTAGCTATGCATTGTGGTGGATTCCTGCACTTTTTCACATATTCACTGTGGAACTGGATAGTCTGGTGTCATTATTAATCTCTGATACCTTGTGTACAATCTTCTTTATTGGAGTCCTGTTTTCATTGGAGTGTCACCTCCACAGGATCCTACCCGCCACTCGGCTGTTGTAATTCCTAGAAATCAGGTGACAAACTTCTTATCCCTTTCTAAATATGACTTAGTTACAAATTGAATACTATTTCCAACCACAAAAAATGCTGACCACTATGTCTAATATATAAAAAGTGTATCCATTCTACTTTAGACATGAACCTCATATTCCTCAATCTAACTTTCGTGCTTAGAGTAACTTTATGGTCCATCTCTCCACCATCAGTCTTTATGCACCTCTATTTTCAACATTGTAATTGACATTAAATCCTGAAATATGAAATAGAAGAAAAAGTGAATGCCATAATCTTTCTCCTGTAAATTCAAAAGGAATTAAGCTATTCATTTTTATATCCCCCTCTCTCATCCTTTAAATCCAGTCTTTCAGATAGTACTGGCAATTCTCTCTCCTAAATTTATCTTGAATTTGAAGCTTATGGTTACTTCCATTCATTTCATTCATGTCTTCATAACTTCCATTCAGAACACTGAGTTATTTCCTAGATGCTTCTTGCATCAGATTACTTCATCGTCCCTATTTAACTTGCTGCCTGAATAACCTTTTTAACGATATAATTAAAAATAATAAGCTCAGCAATTCTACTTCTATAGATTCTACAGAATTGTTTACAATCCGAAATATGGCAAATGAATTGGAGGTATGACAAATAAACCTGGCAATATTTGTTGATGGATACATAAATATTTCTAAAGTTTCTGCCAATTTAGGAGAACAAATTTGAGTTATAAAAGATAAGGTGCAGAACTACTCTGAGAAGAGATGCTTAGCATAATTTAAAAAATTGTGCTTAGTATGATAATCATGGGAATTTGAGGATTACCACTCTCTGTCCCTAATTAGTGATGGATGATACAGATATTAGGGAAATCACTCAGAAAAGAGGAAAAGATTTCTAAAACATATCAGTAGATTTGTTTCGAAGGACATATCCACAGCTAGTATTAGTTTCCTCTGATGAAGATTGCCTAGTATATTTTTTAAGGCTGCAATATTGACATTTCTAATAGTTGAAAAACTTTCTTCTTTTGATTCTATAATTTTAACTTTTATGATCCCAGAATACTTATTGTAAGTCCCTTATGTGCAGAAGTCTTGGATGAGTGGTGCTTTGGGAAAGAAAGACAGAGATGGCAGGCATTCAAAAATGAGATGGAAGGTAAAGAGAAGACAGCTATCAAAGAAGCAAAAACCAAGAGTGAGGAATGAGGATGCAATTATAGTTAGGAATTTGGAACTTGAGGTAACAGTAATATATATCCCCTAAATATTTGGGAATCCTAGAAAGTATTTGTCCAATTTTATATTGTAGGTAAGATATAGAGTTTAGATCATTTTATCTGGGTATTAATGAATCTCTCCAGAAGACTGGTGAAGTTGGAAACCTTTAGGCTCTCTACATTAGTGCCTTTCTTATCTACAGGGAATATGTTCCAAGATCCCATTCAGTGAGTGTCTGAAATCAAGAATAGTTCCAAACCTTGTATTACAATGTTTTATCCTATACATGCAAAACTATAATAAAGTTTAATTTATAAACTAGGCACACCTAAGTTAACAATAATAATAAAATAGAACAATTATAACATATATTGAAATAAAAGTTAGATGGATGCCCTCCCTCTCTTTCCCTCTCTCTCAAAATACCTTTTTATGTAAAATTTTTAAACCATAGTTGAATACAGGTTAACTGTAACCATAGAGGGTGGATAAAAGGGAACTATTGAAGTTCACATCAGTTTTTAATACAGTTATTTTTATGAAATTGAGAGGTAGATAAAAATGAGAATGGAGGACAAGAGGTAATATTTTTCTAAATGTATGTATATTTGTATAGTTTCACTTCTTTCAGCAAGGTTTAATGGTTTTTCATTTTATTCTTCTATAAACTGTTCCCAGATTCTATTACCATAGGCTGAATCACTTTCTTTTCTGCGAGTTTTGCAAAGGCAGGGAACTTGCCGAGTGTAACTCTTGTCATGAGTCACTTAATACATGTTTGTTGGATGGTCATTTTGGTTAATACCAATATTTCACCAATGAAATAGATAATGAAATAGATGAACCACAAGAAATTAAATGGTTAATGCAAGATGAGTTTTTCAAGTCATGGTCCCTGGAGCATAAACATCAACATTTTTTTAGAACTTATTAGAAATGTGACATCTTGGCCCCCATCCATGATATAGATATTCAGAAATGCTGGAGTAGGCCTGAGGCACAGATTTTAGTAAGACCTCCTAATAGTTCCAACATACACTCAAGTTTGAGAAACACTGCTCAAAAGGTATCATGACTAGTATAGAATAAGCAAAAATTCAGCTTTGAGATCATCTAAATGATCTTATATTGAATTATGATTCTATTAAAAAATCCAATGATAGAATAAATGTTTCTAACTTATTTTTCACTGTGGAACAAAACAAACGCATTTTTATTTGTTTTATTTAATGTCACTTCTAAGGATACATACATAAATTCTTATCATAATGCTAAAATATAAAATGAAATGATCACCGTAGAAACACTGAGTTTACTCATTTACAAATAAGGCATCTGATTTCCATAAGAGAATTACTTAAGCTATACATTTATCATCTACTGATTCCAGCTACATTTTCAATTACATTAGCAGGAAAATGAGTGTCATAACAATTCCATGGAAACAACTCTTCATTCTAATATGTTTTAATTTTTTTTGGTTCAATTCAAATTTTGTAACACTGGAGAGATAGACCTTTTCTCTGATGATACCCTCTGTAGAGGAATTATTAAGCCATAGTTTGTGTGGGCTTCTGTCAAACATAGCTACTTCAGTATATGCAGACTGAAATTCTTGTTTATTTAGGTTTCAAATTATTCTTATGCTCAGGGGTAAGTCATTCTATTAATAAAAACTAACTAAAATAGCATCAATAGGAAAGAAGTCAAGGGTGACCATGACATGTGAGGAAAGAGTATGGCCATAAACAATTCTAAGAAAAGCAGCTATGTCCTGAAACAAAGGAAAACTCATGCTCATAAATTCAGCTTTAGAACACACAGATTATGTGACTAGGTCTCATCACACTCTTGACTCCTTAACTAATTCAGGGCCTATTACTTAGAATTATGTTGAGTTCAATTACTTTATGTTGAATAAACATATATGAAACAACTCCCAGGAGAAAAGTAGGGAGGCTTAGCTTAAATTATTCTTAGTTCTAAGGCTTCCACAAAAAAAAAACAATTGAGATTTGATTAAAAATTCAGCTGCAGTTAACACCCCAAATATCATCTACAAACAACAAAGCAAGGTCATAATTTCCAAGGTATGAACTTGGATGGTTGCTAAAGGGGAGCTTAGGCTTTAAGTACAATACATCACTTTGTGTCTCTGTACCTGTCATTCGAATAGAATTGCACCTCTGCCTTATCAAAGTAAATTCCACATTACTGTATACTTTCCCTTTAGCAGTACTAAAAGATTACTAAGAAATGGATGATCCTTATCTTGTAAATGAAGAAACTAAGCTACATAAATAAACTCTTATCTAGCATCAAACACTGATTCCAGATCCAAAAATAAAAGATAGGTGTTTTGTTTTTCTTTGTTATTTGGTTGGATTTTGTTTTGCATTTTGCTACTTGCCTCATACTAATTCTATTTCCATATAAGTTTCCCTTATTGCTTCCTAGAGAAATCTCAAATTTCCTATTTAAACTTTAATAATGCTTTATTCAATGTTGTCTCTTCACATTGAATTTTAGTTTGGGAAATATATTCATTAGCAAGTATTTCAATTTATATCAATGATTTTTAAATCTTTAGAATTTCACTATACATTGTCATGAGGGTATTCAGAAAAAAAATGTCATGTTTATTATATCTACATTTTAAGAAATAATGAGTGATAACAAGGAAAGAAATTTGACATCGAAATGAGAATACCTGCATTTGATTTTCTTGGACTGAGATTTCATTTCTTCTCTTATACAATGGGAATGATACCAACTATTGCAAAAAACTAATATGTGTGAACTTGCCTAGGCCAATAACTACCAAGTAAAAGAAAATAGAAAACAGTGATAGTTTCTGAACATACTAAATATACTGTTTTAATTAGAAGATGACAAAATGTGAATCCTTTCTGCTGTAATTTAGAGTAGTTAAGCAATTGCTAACAGAAATATAAAAAGATTGAATATATTTTCATACATATAACTGAAAAATGTAAACCATAAGCTAAACTTACTAAAAAGAGACACAGTGAGGTTCTAGCATGCAAACTATGTAACATCATAATAGGTCTCTATTTGGTAATTGGCATTACATTTATTCATTAAGCAGAGATTTAATGACCACAAACAATATGCTAGGAAAGGAGTGGTGTTGGCAACACTAATTCCAAGAGACACATAAATCATTGAAGCATTATTTACAATAGCAAGGAGTTGGAAACAAATTAAGTGCCCCAGTACAGGCAAGTAGATAAAGAAGTGGCATAAAAATCACAATGAAATCCTGCTCAACTATTAAAAAAGATGAGATCATGCCATTTGCAACATGAATGGACCTAGAGGGAATTATACTTAGTGAAATAAACTAGAAGAAGAAAGATAAGCATCATATGATTTCACTCACATGTGGTATATAGAGAAACCAAACTAACAAATGAACCAAATCTAACAAAAAAAGTTATTTCATCTCTACAGAAAGAGAGAATCAAATTAGTGGTTACTAGAAGGGAAGGAGAAGAGGTGGATGAGCTAATCAGTAAAAGGGATGAATTCATATGGTGTACTGAAGGATAGACTTGGACTGTAGATAAACATAATGTACTCTATACAGATGCCGATTTATGATGATTTATACCTTGAGTCTATATATTATCATGATGCAAGTTTTCTTCAATAAAATTTAAAAATAAAAAATTATTTTTTAAAAAAAGAGAGCAAGCCCGATTAAGTCTCACAAGTTGGGGCATTCCAGGCAGGAGAATAACTAGTGTAAAAGACAACATGAGGAATATAGCCTAACAGTGGAATTGGAAAAAAAAAAAAAAAAAAGCCAAAGAGACATACAATTATTTACTCATCATGTGCTTTTTTAATTAAATAGTGAGTATAAGAGAGAATTTTACAATAAGGACTAGTGGAAAGCCAGTGGGAGACAAGTGGCTGGTTAAAATGCTTTGTGGGGCAGATTAAGGACCATATTTTTTAAAATCAGTAGACCACCTGCCTTTCCAGAGTTTAAAGCAAGGAGTTACATGACCTAATTACAATCAATTTAATCTATTTAGATAGGAAAAGATGTTAGAATCATGCATTCCCTCCCCCATTACCCTACTAAAGTACCACTATTGGATCAGCTATTACTAAGATACAGATATCCTCCAAATTTTCTCAGATTGTTATTCTCAAAGACTAACATACTAAATTAAATAGTTTTTATGTGGAATGGAAAAGATTCTAGTTCTTTGAACTGGGTGATTGTTCATGCCTTTTTATTCCAGAATACTCTAGTCTAGGCTATATGTCTTGGAATGACTTTTCACACTAAGTTGATTTTTCAATTGCATCTTTTGTGTTTGAGAAAATGCCCATATAGCATCAGAATTATACAGATTAATTTTGTGATTTTGTACTAATATATATATATATACTGAATAGAAAAGCTAATGAAGAAAACTGACTTAATATTCTAGTTTACAGAAGAGCATGTACTTAAAAGAGTGTAAGCAGGCAAAATAACAAGATATGTATTTATTGAACTTAGATTAATTATCCTTTTTCACCGATATATATTTACTCAGAAAAAAATCGAATAAAGGAAATAACTTCAGTGAATTGAAGGTTATCCTTGTTATAAAATATTTAATAACTAATTTTTAATCATGAAAACCTTTCTGAAGAAGCTTAGTGAACAGGCAAGATCAGACAATATTTATTTTAGACTCATGGCTAAGCAGGTAAATAAATATGTGACAGTATGGAAATCTTGTTAGACTGGTATAGTGCACAACCACTTGGCTTTTGAGAGAGAGCAGGCAATGTCATACATCTTGCATAATATTCTCTCTCTGGTAAGAATAGTTGATAACACAAGAGAATTTTCCCTGGGTTTGCCTGACAGAAACTTGATTCATCTTCCAGCAAGACCAATTTTTCTACAATATTCAGCAATAGTAGTTTCTGAAGGGTTTTCTTATCTCATTTTTTATTCATCAATCTCCAAAAGACAGGGTAGAAACGGCGAAATGTAAATTTCTTTATAACTAAATTAATCCAATTCTTTGCATTTGTCTTTCAAGAGAGACAGCCTTCATGTCAGCTGAGCAGATGTAACAAATGCTTGTCACTCTAGAGGGCTCAAAAAAACGAGATATAAAAGAGATCATTTCTTTTGACAAATATATGTTAACACAAGAAACTACCTTTGTTCCCTAATTATTTACTTTCTGTGTGTTTTTTAATTAATACCTACCCATAATTTATGGAGGAAGGCTCTGATTATACTTTATGTAATGGTTGTTCTAGTGAAGCGAAGGTTCTTGATTTTCTTAACTTAGTATTTTGTCACATGGATACAGAAACATAACTCTATACCCACAGATATTTCATAAAATGTTCATAGTAACATGCAAATTTTTACTTTCACCTAGTATTAGCCTAAATGGTCCACCTCAAAATAATTAATAAGAGCAATTTCCTGAAAAGATTTTTTTTTTACTTTCCCTATGTATTGTCATAATTTGGCATGTGTGATTCTTGCCTAAGTAAAGTTCTGTAGAAAAATCTTCAGAGGCAAAGCAATAATTAACATGCTCTGAAGAAATAAAAATTATAAAAGAAAAATCCAAACACCTTTATTAAGTAGATTTTGTTCATTTTATTTCAAAGCCTTTTAAAATTTTTGCATATTTTAACATTGAGTAGCAATTAACATTGAACAAAATATTTGCAAAGCAAAACATAAAAACAAACAAATCAACAAATTAGGGCAATCAAAATGTTACTACATGAAGTTCCATACATTTCCCATTAACTGAACACAATTTTGCCTCTAAGTTGTTTAATAGATAATTGGTAAATAATATATTACAAGTTCTTCTTAAGATAAATACATCAAACCAACTGCACAAGAAAATTAAAAATATTTGTGATATTAATGATGAGGAACAATATAGGGAGAAGAGGGGACCTTAAGGAAAAGGAAGCAGGATTGCAAATGTGTAAACCATCAGGCAATTAACTCTCCACCCAAGCAATATGATTGCTCAAGATAAACTATCACCACTCACACTAGCTAGCACCACCTAAATAAATTGGCACCACCTGAACAAAACTGGAACCACCCAAGCCACAAGCATGCTGAAGATGAGGGAAACAGAGAGGACATTTGCTTAACAACCCCTAGCAATGCCTAAACTAGCAGAAAATCCTCAGGGTATTTAAGACATTCCGTCAGCTTACAACATTTGCAGCTTTAATGCCCACAGAAAGCTTCATTTCTCTGTGCTTCTCCTAGTAATGTTGCCATGTGCTATCACTGAGCATCTCCTTGAATTCTTTCTCACAGTGCACCCCAAGATAATTAGTCTCCTGTGCTGACCAGTAAGATCCATCTCAGAAGAGAAAGTTGCCTAAGGTTCACAACATGAAGACCCTGTGTGGTTGGAGTGAACACATCTTCAATGCTTAGAATCCCTTTTTCCTCAAAAACTCTCCAGAGGTAGAGATCCGTGGCCTTCAATGTAAATTCGGTCCCCACAAAAATTTCCAAGAAGGAACCATATGATGTTACAAGTTTCTAGGCAACCGTGCTTTCCAAATCTTGTTTTCTTTGATAATCTTTTGAGAAATAGGATATGGCAGGGAATTTGATTCTGCAGTCATTCCTTAATATCATATAGTATAGCACTTCTATGTTATCAGTAATGTGCAAAGCCTTAAGTGACAGATGAAAATGGAGAGGGCTAGGGAACTTGATGATCCCAACACGGATATGTCCTGAGTAGAAGACTATTCCAACTTCTCTGCAAAGGAAGCCACGTGAACACACAGGGCCAGGAATCTATTACAAAATAATTGTGAACAGACTCTAAGAGAAAACTGAACAATCTAGAAGGAAATTTTCACTCGATTTTAAGAAATGATGCTTTTGATAATAACAATTATCATGTAGTAATATATATTAAATATATAACCATTATAATTAGACTGTAGTGCATTAATGCCTCCCCCCACCACAAAAAAAAGGTATGTCCACCTAGAAGCAGATATAATTAAGTAGTTTTAAATGAGATTATCCTGGATTTTCCAGATGGACTCTTAATACAACATCAAGTGTCCTTCTAAATCAAAAGACATGGAAGGGTGAACCAAAGTCCTGTTAGGGGAAGGCAGAGATTAGAGTTGCAGTGCTCCAAGTCAAGAAATGTCTGAAGTCACCAGAAATCAAAAGGGGCAAGGAATGATTATCTCCCAGAATCTTTGACTCTATTAGAAACTTGCTGTATTTTGATTTAGGATTTTTGACCTCAGGAACTGTGAAAAAATGTTTCTGCTGTTTTCAGCTACCAAGTTTGTAGCAATTTATTCCAGCAGCCCTGGAATATCTTGCCTATCTAATACCTTACCTATCTACATAGACATTTCAATGTACTGAAAAAAGCATATCCAACTGACAGTTGATCACAATGAAAGGAAATGGCATTCATTGTGAATATACTGTTTTTCTAAATAAGCAAGACCAGCATATTGAAATGAGAACTAAAAATATGTGCACACACATACTGATAGAAAATACTCATCCTTATTTAATAGAAATTTTAACATTGAAAATAATTAACAAAAATAGTCCATTTGTATATTCACTCATAAGGAGTCAGCACTTTAAAAAGGAATATCTAAAAAATTGGTGGAGTTATCTGTTTGAGAATATCAAATGTTATTCTTATGGAGGCAAGGGCTTAGAAAAGGAGGTGATTATGTAGGGAAACTTCTCCCTTATTGAATTACAGAAGCTGCTTTTTCTTTTTTTGGATAATAGATGGGAAATTTTTTAATTAGCCCAGACTCACTCAACTAAATTTCCATATATCCTTTGAGATATTTTTTTCTCTTCTGTTAATTTTCTTACCAACATCACATTGGTCCTCAACTGGGCACTGTTTTTAAGATTTCTGTTTTCACTCTTTTGTGGCCATTTTCAGATTAGAAAAGGCATATCTCTATATGTTAATGTATATATTATATACCAATATATTATGTATGCTTAAATATTATGTCTTAGGTGTATATTTATATGCAGTATATTATATGTAACAGCTAAGATGGTCAGCACTTTCAGAAAAAAATATATAACTATAGATATAGATACATAATCATGAAAAGAAAATAGAGGTTAGATACAGAAAACACAGCCTGTTCAATCTGTAAAGTGGCCTGATCCTACCATTATTAGGATGCTTTCCTAAGAGAACGTGATCAATTCCATATGACAATTAAGGAGACAGCAACTACCTAGTTATACAACATTTTAGGGGTTTTTTTTTAAGTGCTTTACTTCCCTCATATGTAAAATAACACTGATTCACACTCAAGCACCAATCTGCTAGGCACTAAAGAGCCATGATTATCAACCAAAAGCCTCACACCCTGAAGTCATTCAGCCTTCCTCATCAGAGCATTCACACTAGGATTTTAGCATGGAATGATCCATGTATATTCCTTTCAAATCAATGCAATTCTGCATGAACTACTGACCTTGCCCCTTGACCTTTGAGAAAATATTTTCCAAGTAACCCTTTCGGTTTGACAATTTCTCAGATGAATTCTGAGTAAAAGTGTCTTGATCAGCAATATCTGAGAGAGAATAATCCTAAATGAAGATTGTGCAGAAACTGAGTTTCTTGCAAAACTATGATGTCCATTTATTGTGAATGAGAAATAATCTCTGTTCTTTTAAGTCACTGAGATTTTGAATTTTGTGCCTGTCTTGGTGGACATTTTACTCTGCCAAGTCTACACACTCCATTTCCATAAAACTTCTGTCTAGTTCTGTAAAGAATTGTCTGTATTTGTCGAATTTTATTTCATTGTGAATTATATATTAATATAATGACTAAATCAATATTTTATGAAGTATGTTCCATGGTAAGTCTGCAGAAAATAAAAATGCATTTAGATTCAAATATTCATTAGCACACTTGGGCTTGGTAGATTTACACAGTAAGCAAACTCTGCCTTAAAATTGAATTTATATATTGTTTCCCTACCCTATTTGCTATGGACCTCTTTTGCCAGAGACATTTAGAAACACCAATGGAAGGAACTAAATTGGTAGTTTATCAATGTTTGTTATTGGTAGTCACTCAACAGAAGAGAGAACAGAAAGGGATTGAGTAGAACATACACATAATCTTCAAATAGTTCAAATATTTCTTATGCTAGGAATTGTACATACAGGGGCTATTATTGCTACTCTTTAACCTATAAATGTAATTATACCCTTTAGACTGTGTGGTGTATTTCACAGATCAAAAAAATTAAACAAATGCTTTGATAGGATTAGGATAATCTCAAACACAAGACGAAATGTGAGAGTTGCATTTCTCTCTTCACGGGGAAAAAGACATGATGGCCTGTTTAGAATATTTCCTATATAAATTACTAAGACTGAAAATATTTTTAATTGTAGATAATGGCAATATATTATTATTTCACAATTTAAAGGAAAAATGTGTTACATGTGTCAATGACTCTAAAATATCCGAAGTATGGTAGTATGATTATAAATAAAATGGCCTCTGGGTAAACTTTCCAAATTTGTCCTTATTTAACAATTTACAAAGTGTGGTTCATTTTCAATTTTTAGAATGTTTAAATTTGTATGATTCTTCAGAAAATAGTATTTATGATATATAACCTTCTAAGAAAAGACTGTGGCTTTTACTTGGAAGCTCTTTCCATAAGTGTAAAATTTTGCTGAGGCAAAATGTGTTAGTCTTGTGAACTCAGGACATTCCATATTTGTTAGCTACAACTTAGGTCTTAAATAACTAAAATAAACTTAAATAGAAAATATGTTGCTTCTTCATTGCTAAATACGTTATTTTAAATACTCCAATCATCCAGCTGTCTTCACTGATATCTTTATAATAATGATTGTTTTTATCTTTATTTGGTGTTGAGCACATCCTTAATTTTTCCATATGTATATAAGTGGGGTCATTTATTTTAATGTAAACATGACAAATTTTCTGATTTGTTCTTTATTTCTCTACCCAACCTGTACAATTACACAAAACCTATACCCAAGCCCATGCAATCCACATCAAATTTCTTCTCCTCCCATGTTTTACAAAATAGGTTGCTCTTAAGAAATCAGAAAAACCATCTCAAAGGACTCTGCAGTCCTTAAATGTACAAAGTGACATTTCCAAAGGGCATGCCACCTATGTTGTACATCAGGTGTTCCTTCTGGAAGGAGATTCCAGGATTGTGGAACAGAGTGCAAACCAGATAACACATGTGACCTATAATCCAAACTCCCTGGGGAATGCTTTTCTCATTCTGACCTTGGATCTTAACTGTGGAGAACTTGGAAAGCTTCCTCAAAAGCTCATGACTACCAGGCTTCGTAAAATTGTCACAAAACTCTAGTATTGATTTGCCTGCTTTAACCAATTTTCTGCAAGTAATATGCATTAAAGTGTAAAAATAAAGTAGAACTACAATTTAAAAATTTTTTTCATATAATCTATTCGTACTTGAAAACACTTTAAAAGAGTTAATACACATACATTATGTTACATTCTGATGCATTTGTGGTTTAACAAAGCTTTGTTCTCTACAAATGATATTTTCATTCAATTATCAACATAAGATTTTAAGGAATAGAAACACAGTTTTTTCAATGAAAGATCTCTCTGTAGGATTCTCATTTACTAATATTAAACAATTTTGAATACAGAATTTTTATAATATAAAACCTCCTCAAGATACTACTGTTGAAGAAAACGTGAAATGCTGGCATATGTAGTCCTCATTTACCGATTTGCATTTACATTTAAATGATTCTTTCAGCAAGTTTGTGGCAAACTTTATATTCATCACAATTTAAAGTAGAAACAAAAGCATATACGATTTTTAAACAACTGGTTTTTTTCAACAAGTTACCTATTCAAAGTAAATTAGTGAACACTTACTACGTGCAACAAATTTGGGTAGCATAAATATTAAATTATCCTCAATATACCAGGAATAAGGCAAAGATGCCCACTTTTTCCATTGTTATTTAACATTGTGTTATATGTCAACTAGAATTAGACAAGAACATCAAAGGTTAAGAATGGCAGAAGACACAAAACTAATTCTATTAGCTGATGAATTGATATTAATTTTTGCAAGAGTCAATGATAATTCAAAATTAGTGAAGTTGGATAATATAAATTAATATTTTAATATTAAAAAATCAATAGTCT
Source organism: Solenodon paradoxus (assembly GCA_004363575.1). Lineage (NCBI taxonomy): Eukaryota > Metazoa > Chordata > Mammalia > Eulipotyphla > Solenodontidae > Solenodon > Solenodon paradoxus. The sequence continues at coordinate 27,757 of RJWH01000290.1, forward strand.
GTTTTTTCAAGCAACAGCTGAGAAAACATATTGAAAGTAAAAAGCTATATTTAATAACATAATTCAGATGAAATATTGAGAAATAAACTTAATAAAACTACTCAAAATACATATGAGGCAATTTTTTTAAACTCCAGAAAGACTCCAATATGAACTTGAACATGGAAAATATCCTTGTTTCTAGGATATAACATCATGAAGTAGGTTGTCTCCTCTGGATAATATATAGATTTAATGTGAACTCCAAACAAATACCAACAAATATTTGATATTTGTAAGTTATAAAACTTGATTTTAAAGGTAAATATTTAAAATTAAATATCTAAATGAACATGGATGAGAATTTTATGAAGAAAATTATGTATATTACAAAGTCTGACTGCCGTTATTCCTTATGTAAGTAAAAGTGATTATATCCTTATCCTTTGTTAACTAAACAATTTTCTCCTTGATCTGAAAGAAATTAGATTATTCCTGGCCTGGGGTGATTAAATGTGTGACCTATTAGGGGCTTTCGCTGAAACATTTCTCTATTATAATTAGGAAGGCTATGGTATATAAGAAAAAATGTTTTCTATCTTACCACACTCAACTTTTAATACACATGTGCTATGTCAAGGTGTTAGAGCAATCTTTTTACATTTTTATTAAAGGAACATTCATCATAATATTACCTAAGTTTAAGGTGTGCATCACTTAAACTAACATCTGCATTAACATATTAAATTTACCATCAACAGTCTAATACTATACCTCACCATATAAATGACCCTTTTTTTACTTGAGTTTCCCACATTCTCCCCCTTCCCTTCTGATAACCACTAATGTAGTTACATAGACTACGAGTCTATTTTTATTTGGTTTAGTTCACTTAGTTTTTTGGCTTCTGTATGTACCACATATGAGCAAAATGATGATATATTTTTCTTTCTGACTTATTTCATTAAGCATAATTCTCTCTAAGTACTTCTATGTTGTTTCAAATAGCAGGATTCTATCTTTCTGTATAGCTGGGTAGTATACCATTGCATATATGAAACACATTGTCTTTATCTTATCCACTGATCTGTCAATAGCAGGTAGTTTCTAACTCTTTGCTGGAATTGTAAATAACACTGAAGAAAACATAGAGGGGCACACATCTCCTTCAATGATTGTTGTTGTGTTTTTCAAATAAAGCAAACTTTCGATCATGAGGCAAAATATGAGAATAACAGAACTAACCTAGACATGTCACAAAACACATGTCAACGACTTTCTTCCTCCTTATTTCTTGTTATGTAAGAAAAAGTATTTCCTCTGTTTAAGCTACTATTAGTTCGATCCTCAGTTGATTGCATTTATTGACTGATATCTGAAATCATTTTTCTGATATGAAGGATATTAAAGAATCCTAAATAAATGATAACTACTATGCTCATAGACAGAAAAATACCAATTCGGCTGGAAAGTTAAATATCTGATAACATGAAAGCTATTACTTTGTTTATTGTTGTGTAATCAATCATGCCTAGACACGGTGGTGAAAAACAACAACCATTAGCTGCCCACAGCACTGAAGATGAACCATTTGGGCACACTGAGCTGGGCAGAGCTTCTGTTGGGGTCCTTGGAATCACTCATGCAATTACTTGGAGGCATAAATCATTTCATTTCTAAGAGGCATAATCATTTCTAAAAGGCAAGATGATCCAAGAGTGCCTCACTCAGGTGTCTGGTTGGTGGCTATAGTAGCTCTCCCTCACATGTTCTCTCTTCTTTAGTAAGAGAGAATGAACTTCTTTACATAACGGTACTGATAATTCAAAAAGGGAAGGCAGAGTCCATAAGGTCTCTTGAGCCCTAATCTCTGAAATTGACATAGTAGCATTTCCACCATACTCTACTCATCAAAGCTCATTGTCATAGGGCAATCCTAAATTCATTGGGAGGGAAATATACTACACTTCAAAGGGTACAACTACAAAATGTTGTGACTGTATTTTTTTAACCTCCAGTCAAATCTTGACAAAAATAACTGCAAATATTTGGAGATCATTGGAGGTGGTGTGAAATGTTTAATAAGTTTCACGAAGAGTTTGACAATAACCATCAGATTTTAAAATGTACGTATCTTCCAAACTAGCAGTTCCATGAATAGACTCTAAAAAAAATCTTGATGAGTATAGAAAAGTAAGTATAAGGATACAAATGTACGAATTGTTTAAGTTAGAAATCATTTAATATCTACTAATTGGATACATCAAATAGATTTACAAATGGGCAGGTTAAAATGAATGAACTAGAGTTATATGGATCAATATGCATTGACTTTAAAATTATAATCTGAAAAATTAAAATATAAAAGGACACATATATTTAACTATATATGTTATGAGAGGATTTAATGCAACTATAAAAAGCAACACACTATGTATTGTTATGTATATGGGTATGATGAACTTATTAATAAAGATGCAAATCAGCCTCAGAATAGTTTTTGTTTCTAGGACTGGAAGGTAGGATGTAGTAGAGGTTTCAAGTGTATTTGCAACATTGTTTTTTTAAAGCAATATTATAACTAAAACAATAAATACATTTTAATGTTCATAAGATCCATTTCATGCATGCATTGGTGAATTTTCTATTATCCTCTACAGTTTCTTGCCTGCTTAAAAAATCTTAGAGAATCTTAAATGCAATATAACTCATGTTGTGTTTGTGTGGAATGTCTTTAGAAATCTGTAGAACTAATTAGTGCCCATGGGTGTCTTTGAAGCAAATCATAGTTAAGAGGCATATATGATAAAGAAGATCTTGTACTTTATACTTTTTGATACTCTTTGATAGTATGAATTTTTATAACACAATCATGAATTACCTTTAAAAATATATTATTTCTCCATAATGATCATGCCTTGCTTGAAAATGTAAGATAAATCACGTAACCTTTTGGCCATTCTTCAGACTGAATGACTTGGATAATCCTCATTATGTATTCTTTGAGAGACCTCTGTCTGTCACCCTCATTCAATGCAAAACTTTAGTTGGCTTACCATTTCATCTACAGAACACTTTTTGTGACCTTATCTGGGGCTGCTGGAAATTTTCTATTTTCATAACAGTCTGACAAGGCCACATTCATTCTGCCCTTTTGCTCTCATTGTCGTTTAAAGGTCAGGTTGTGTCAAACCTATGCTCATTTGTTTTACCATACACTACATGAAATCACACAAACCTGAAAAACCTGAAGCCCAGGACACAAAATGACTCTTAAGAACTTAATGAAATATAGTATAGATCATTCTTATGAAACTCATTTTAATATATATTCAATTTAGTATCAAGTGAAAAATTTCTTTTTCTTTGACAAATCATTGATTTTGTTGCATTTTAAATGAGATAGATTAATTCATTTATGCATTCAACAATTACTGTAGAGGCTACTTGTATGCCAAGCACTGTTCTTAGAGCAAGAAAATAGCAGTGAACAATATTAAGTCCTTTTCTTTATGCATTTTACATTATTGGGGAGAGACAGACAATAACCAATGCATTACATGTGTCAAATTATTAAGAGTAAGATGAAGTAAAACCATCAGGATGATGGGATAAACAGAACAAGGAAATGGGAGGTGTTACAGGATGTCTATATAAAGTGACATTTAAACAGAGACTTAAGAAAATGATGATTGATTTCTATGGAGTGTTCCAGGAAGCAGAAACAATACATGAAAAGGTCTTGGGAAGAAAAATACCTGGTGTGCTAAAGGAACAGCAAATTGCATGAGTGCTGTGTAAATAAAGGAATAATGTAGGGAAAACATCAAAGAGTAAGAAAGAAGTAGGACCTTTTTGACATTTTAATTTTATTTCGTGCTTTTAATTTTATTGAAGAAACAATGCAAGGTCTAAGCTGTGTATCACTGTAAATCAATGCCAGTATACAACACATTACATTCAATACTACGTGTCCAATTCCTTCACCATACAATTGACCCCTTTTACTGGAGCTGCCCACCCTCTTCCTCTTCCCTTGTGGTAACCACTATTTTTATTTGAGTTGTTTCATTTTTTTTATTTGTGTTTTCTGTATACCACTAATGAATGAAATGCGATATAAAGATCATTGTATGTACTTTGGTTCTTACATTGAGTGAAGATTTCTGAATAAAGGAATAAAATTTAGAGGAGGAAGGGTGGAAGTAGAAGACCAAGTCGGAGCAAGAGCGCATTTTGACTTGGAGTAGTAAGATATTTGGGGTGAAAGAAGAAATAGCAAAAATTATATGTTATCATCTTAATTTTTCTAGTTCTACATTGATCTTATTGTTTATTGCCTAATCAACTTTCATTTCTATAATTTTTACTGAAGTAACATTTAATTATAACATTTTATAGGTTTCATGAGTGCATCATTATATAGTAACACCTGTATAAGCTATAATAAGATCACCATCAAAAGTTCAATCCTATCCTTCACATATATTGACCCTTTTAACCAAATTTGCCCACCTCCCTCCCACTTATCTTCTAGAAACCACTAAATTGGTCTCATATTATAAAAGTTTACTTTTTGCTATTTTTAATGTATTTGTTTGTTGGGTTTTTCTACATACTACCTTTGAGTGAAACCATATAGTGCTTATCTTTTTCTTTCTGACTTATTTCACTGAGCATAATATCTTCTAGTTCTAGCCATACTCTTGCAAAAGGCAAGTTTTCATTTTTTCAGTAGCTGAGTAGCATTCCATATGTATATATATCAATCTTCCTTATCTGCTCATCTGTTGTTTCCAGCTTTGGGCTGGAGCAAACAAGTCTTCAGTGAACATGGTGATACATATAACTCTCTCAGAATTAGTGTTTTGTGTCTTTTCAGATAAAAGATGTGGGAGAGCTAAGTCATATGGAATTTTTACTTTCAATTTTCTGGAGTCTTCATACTGTCTTCCACAATGGTAGACCCAATTTATCTTGATTATTCAACAATTAAGTTGAATATATTTAGTGAATATTGGTATCATTAAAATTATACAATTTCAAATTCATACTAAAATGAACTAGCTTTCAGTGTGCAAGTTTTCTTTATTATCTTAACAATAGTAATAGATTTCACATTTTATTTAACAAACATTTATCACTTTTTGCCAAGCATCTTTGTTAGATGTATACTAATATTAACCTGCTTAATTTGTAACAATCCTGTGATATTGGTACAGTTATTGTCTCCATTTTATATATGAAGCCGAAGCCCTGGCAAATGTAGAGCTTTCCAAAACTCAACTATTTATCAGCAAAGTTATTTCAAACTTTGTCTTTTGGACTCTCAAGTCTATGAGGTCTTATTGTTGTCATTGTTTTAGTATTCCTCATAATGACAAATTACATATATATATATGCATTTATATACATGCAGACATATATATGCATACTCATACAGATACATTTACCTTATTTCATTTGTTCATTTGTTTGATTTAGTATATACTACATGAATATAATCAGTGTTTGCCTTTGTGTATCTAGTGTAAAAAATTTTTTTTAATCAGAGAAAGGAATACAGGAAGGAAAGATGGAAGGAAAGGAGGGAAGAAAATGAAGCAGCCTATTTATTTATTCATTCATTCACTCATCTATTTATTTATGTTTTTCACCACAGCCCCAGTTTGAAAGCCTGGATCCCTGAGCTTTTCATAACCCATATGCTAGGTTCTCAGTCTGAGCCACAAGGGGATATACCTAAAATGATTTTAGTCTAAACTTACTGTAACTATGAAGAATAGCATTTGAAGTTATCTATTATTTATTTATTCTTATGTTAGAGCAGACCCAATAGTTGTGAGTACCATGGCTCAAGACGGATTCCAAATGAACAGTCTTTTCCAAAGAAAATTGTAGCAAATATTATCCTCATAGGTGAATCAAGGGCCAGGAGTCATGTTTGGAAGGTGGTACAAGACTGGAACAAAAGGAAGTTTAAGAAAAATTGTTATAGTCAGACAAAACGGAGAAGGAGGAAAAATGGATTATCCAAGAGATTCCATTTTCATTGTTGCTCAGGACAATCAGATATTTTACATGTTGTATTAAACTTACTTCAAGGATATAAGAGAAAAGAAAAATCTGAATGTGGGAATTATTGCCTTCTTTGGACAATGTTATAGAATATATACAAAGGGGAAAAACAAGAAATGCTAAAAAAAAATCCCTGAGGCATTCTTTTTTTCAGTGATTTTCTTGGATTTGTGTTTATCCTGAAGCCCTGTGCATGCTACCCATCTCTCCCCTCTAGTCTATCCTACACACAGCTGCTTGGGAATCCCCCATTATTGTTTCTATTTTGTCCTCACGCCACTGCTCACCTCATGGACTAGCCATAGTAAAGTTGTGCATATTCTTCCTAGGCTGTTCTGATTAGGGCAAATTATTTTCCAGTTACCATGACCTGGGGAAAATCAAAGGTAGAGAAAAATAAAATGTCATTTGGGTACACTTCGAATGTGATGGAAGGAATGAGCTGAATCATTTAGCTTAAAGTATCAGTAATTACAGACATTTGTAATAGTGTATAACAATGAAGTTTTCCATCATGCCATATCAACAGTTTGGTCTTGAAAAGCGTATGAATGATGGCATGATCATCTGCTTCATGTTGATAAGCAGCAGGGGCTTAATGCTCAGATTCCCCTTCATATGTTGAGAACATCTGTATAAAAGGCAGCTGGCAGTATGACAGACCACAGAGAAGCGCAATAAAGTTTTAGTTTCAACCCAAGTGAAATGAGAGATGTCAACCAAATGTTTGCTATTAATCTATATTGCCTGATTTGCATCTAACTCTACCACATGTTAGCGTTTCTCCCAATTAGCATTGCCTGATCATGATCATTTGATATTTACTGAACATCAGCAGTGAAAACTTGGCAACAGGCAGAATGTAATGATAGAGACATTTCATGGGCAAAGACCTTAGACAGTGCTGGAAAATAAACCTGAAAGTGGGGACACATGTTGATACAAAGCATTTCATTAAAACGATTTTTTATTATGTTGTAGTGAATTTAGAGAACTAATTTGCAAACAAGGAAAACAAGGAACTTAAAGAAAAATTAAAAGTTTAAAAACAAAGAAGATGAGTTTCTCATTCTGTCAGAGGAGCCATGTTATGTTGCCCTGGAACAGTCACGAACGACACGTGGTCATGGTCTTGATTCAGTTCATTAAAACACACATGTATTTCAAGAATTGACTTAGATAGTTCTTCAAGTTCAAAAATTCAAGAGAAAGAGTAAATATGGCAAAAGTTCCATTCAAATCAGTCTCATTTTAGCAACCATAGGACGAATGGCATAAAAATCAGATGATTTCTATGTTCCATAAGTGCTCGTTTCAAAAATTTGGAAATAAATGATACAGTTGTTCAAAATAACATTGGGTACATATATAAATTCTTTATCACTGATACCATCTAATAAGAGTATGAAGTGGATCCAAGAATTGATTTTTCTGGATAATTTAAACAGATTACATGTATATTCAATATAAGGCAAGCATTTACTGAGTGAAAAATGAATTCCAGAAATGATGCAAGGTATTTAATAGTTTACACAAACTTGACAGGTGATGTTTTATTATTTCTACATTTTATAAGAAAAAATAGAACCAAAACTGAGCTAAATTAGCTTAGTAACCTAGTATTTGAATCCAGTTCTTCTGCCACCAAAACTCATGCACTTTTTACAATGCCACCCCCAGCTCAAGTAATAATTTAAAAAAAGAAATGTTTTTCTTAATATTAGTCTCAGCAACACAGCTGTGTCAATATGGGAGCTATGAGCATTGTTATGTATATAATTACTTACAGAGATTTGTGGCATGCTCAGTGTGTGTAGAGACTGGTTTCTCTAAATAACATATTTTTAATAAAGCTTTATCTCTAAGTAGAGGAGAAACATAATTACAACATCATGGCAAATTTGGTTTTCCTATAATTCCAAGCAATATATTCACTTTCTACTAATCATTAAATTGAATCTGTGTGCAAAGGCAATTTTCCTGTCATCTGTTAGATCCTGATAGTTTTGGTGTCATATTTATAACAGACCAAGTCAGAAATTTACTAATCCCTTCAACAATAAGGAAGGTTATAAGATTCACCTATCAATTCAATATTCAATCCTTGTGGTGGGTGGCTATCAATGATAATTTCATGGTCAAACTACAATTATCAAGTGACAAGCAGTTGTTTATTTGTTTTTTTCTATTCCACCCTGGGAGTCATGGGGGTTTTACATTTATGTGAGTTCCACTTTACAAAGTAAGTGGCACAGGAATATTTAAAAACTTATTCGTGATCAAGAAAGAAAACAGCTACTGACAAGTGAGGATAAGCACCCACCATATGGATTCTAACATTTTCATTATTTTGTTCTTTTTCTTTTTAAGGAAACTCTTAGTGGTAATAATTTTTCAACTAATTAAAGACCAGCTGCTACTTAGCAAGCTAGACACCCAATTAGGGTTCTGAAACCTGCTCAACAACCTTTACTGCCAGCCAGCTCGCTGAATCACCTCCTGTCACTGGCATGCAATTGATTCTTTTTTGTTTTGTTAAATACATGTTGTTGTCACACAAACTGGATCTCCCCCGGAACGTTTTTTCTTTCAGAGTAGTTGAATGATTTGACACCTCGTTTAATCTCGTTTTGGGGAAAAGTTTGAGCTCTGTACAAGGTCATTCATCTGTCTTTGTAAATATAATTATAGAATGGCTGTGGGAAATTCTCTTTGCAGAAGAAAAAGGAACTTGAAAGCAGAAACTAACCACACACAACAGCTCAATACAACTTAGTGATTGACAATAAGATAGTTATTATCTAATACCGGCTTTATATATTCAGAAAAAATTGCCAGAAAAAGATCTTTGATTTATGGAGAATTCAGAATTTTCTCTCAACTGTCTAATGCCTGACAATCCTTAGCTGCCTGATACCTTGAAAATAGAGGTGTACTCTGCAAGTCATATTTTTAATTGTTATGAATAACTCTTTTGAAACACTTTTTTAATTAATTATTTTTTTAAAGAGAATTGAGGGAGAGAGAGGGAGGCAGGAAGGAAGGAAGGATATTTATTTCTATACATGATGAAGAAGCTTGGGTCAAAGGTTAATGCTTTTTTTTTTTTTTTTTTTTTTTTTTGGCCTAAGAATATCTTAAATAATAGAATGAATAATGTCTGGATACATTATAGAGAAATCAATTTTCAAAATGCACTTTTTTTTGTATGCACCATGTGTTTTTCCTGTGAGAATTAAAACCGTTTATCTTACATAACAAAGAAAATCTCCCAAACTGTAGGAGTAAATAACATTTAGGTTTGAGGCTATTCAAATTTTTTAATTGAATTATAATGCTCAAAAATGTGTTTCTCACTCTTTTAAATAGTTGTTTCTGGTCAAAACTGAATAAACAAGTTGAAATCTAAAACTAATTGATCATGCATGACAAGGTGATACTTTCTTTAATTTATAAAGAGAATTAAGAATTTTCTCTCAACTGTCTAATGCCTGACAATCCTTAGCTGCCTGATACCTTGAAAATAGAGGTGCATTCTGCAAGTCATATTTTTAGTTATGAATAACTCTTTTGAAACCCTTCTTTTATTTATTTAGTATTTTTTTCTTTTAAAGAGAAGGAGGGAGGGAGGGAGGAAGGAAGGATATTTATTTATTTGCTTATTTTGGTTCCCCACTCCCCAGCCTCGGGTTCCAAACCTAGGTTCTTGGGTTTTACATGGAGTATCGCCCTGCCATCTCAGCCATCTGAGCCACATGGCACACTTGAATGATGTGGAGGAGCTAACACTATTGACAGGAGTATCAGACACTGCCCTGAGCTACTACCACCTCCCACTGCTTTCTTTGCCCCGAGGTTTTCTGTAGCCCTGTTCCTGTGCTCTAAGCACCGCGGGTGCTCAATAACCTTGTTGATTGGCTGCCATTACATCTGCTGCGAATGATAATGAGTATGATAGGCCTGCATCCAAGGATCCTCTGGCAGCTTTAGCACATGGTGAGGATGTCTCCTAGGTATCAGGGGATTGACAATGTTACAGCCCTCTACGGGGGGCTTAGCTCTGGTTCCACAAGCCTGGGGTTGGTTTGAAAAAGATATCACGAGAATGGCAATCTACAGCATAGTCTGACTCTCTCTTGGGCACTGGGTGTAAGCTGTGCTTAGAGTGTGAATCATGACTGAGCCTTCACCAGGGCGCCTCTCAGGACAGATGCTGTAGCCGGAAGGCACTTTCTTGAGCTGAAAATGTATCTGCTCGATGCTGACTACTGCTTATGCTCAAAACTGAAATTGTCTTTGTCACGTATGCCAGTAGGGAAAGCAGCGGCAACTGAAAGTCAGATTCTATTCCATGATTCTTCATGACTCTATAATGCTGTCATAGCACTTTTCTAGAAGACAGGTCTGATCATGTCACAACTGGCTTAAAAACTTTAATGGCATTTCACGACCTGCAAGATCATGTAGGGGTCTTTACCCAGGAGACTAATCCTCTTTGAACTGGTCTTTGCCTACTTTCTTTAAATCTCCTCTCCCACTCAGATTTCCCTGAATAATCATATTTAGTAATGTGTTTGGTATTTAAATTTGGTATGTGCCTTCCAATGTACTTTACTTTTATCAGCTCATTTAATTCTAAAAAGAACCCTATAAGATCGGTACTATTTATTATCATTTCGATTTTTTTAAAATGAAGAAACTAAAGCAAAGAAAAGTAAGGTGATTGCCCAAGGTCATTCGACTAGTGGAAATGAAGTTCTAACCCAAATTCATCCAAATCCATGTGGTTTATCTAACATATAGAATTGATTTTTGGTTGGTAAGACAATTTAAAAATATTCTTTCTTTTAACAGGCTAGTTAAGTACACTTGCTCTTAGTGATTGTTATATTTCTTCTTAACTGGTTGTGACTGAATGTGAAAGATGTCATATACTTTCCTTTCTGAATGTGTTCTACTTTATTCTCTTGTTTTCTTATGCATAAAGGTTTGGGGTTATTTTCTGGTGATTACCTTTCAAACAACACCTTTAATAATGCCCGTGGCCCACAGTTCCTTACTTAGGATTTGGTTTGATTTACCAGCTCACAATGCTACCCACCAACTCCTATTATTTAATGCCTGTTGCTGAGCTTATTCTAATTCATCCTTTATATCCTTTTTCTCTGTCTCTTTTTCATAGGTGTCTTACTTTTTAATGTCAGGACACATAACAATGATATTCTATTAATTTATTCTTGACTCTCTTGGGCATGCCCTTCAATATATTCAATGGCCACCCTCCATTTTTTGCCAAAAATGTCATAATCAACTCTTGGTTGTATGACACTCAGTTTTTGGTATATCACTCAAAAAAGTCTTTTGGATACAGTATTCCTTGAATTTTTACATGTTTAATCTGTGTTATTATAACCATAAAACTTGAAGGGCAGCTTGGCTGAAATAAAAATCCAAGGCTACATAATACTTTCCTTCAGGTAATTTTTTAATGCTATCATAATATTGTCTTCATTTATATGATAGTGTGAAAAATCCTGAAGTCAAAGTGATTTTTCTATGTAAATCATCTTGTTACTTGTTTTGTTTTCTTTTGTATTGTATTTCATTGATGTGCTAGGGATATGTGTTATCTTTAAAATTGAACTTTCACAATGCTTCTGAGATGACAAATGTGAATCAATCTTTTCTAGATATCACATATTCTTGAAATATGTAATTGCAAATCTTCCTCTATTTCCAGGGAGTTTTCTCAGAGAATAGCTTTAAGTATTAATTTTGTTGCATTGGGGTTTCTGGTTTCCTCTTTGTGAAATACATGCCTAATGCTATTTATTGCCCATTACAGTCACGTATAGAATCGTTTGCTCTAAAATCTCCTGTACGTCACGTATTCATCCCACCTCTGTCCCCACAAACTCCATAAGTACTGATTTATTGCATTATTTTGCTTTTCTTCTGTATAGACTTCAAGTATGCATGTTAGATGCTTTGTCCTTCATTAAAAATCACTATTCTGTTTCATCTTTTTTCATAGTTTTCAAAGTTTTGTTTACTTTTCTTTTGTTCTCATAAGTATATCCATACCTTGCTTAAAATCCTTTGTAATTCCATCAAGGAACACTAATAGTGACAGGTAGCTAGCCAGATATGAGCAAAGTGCAGGCAAAGCGAAAGCCAGAGCCAGAAACTAATAAATCAATGTAACATATTTAACCCAGCCATTAGCACAGAGCCATGATGGCACTGGCCCAGTTTAACAGACCAAAAGCCAGGAAGCCAGTACAATGAAGTTTTAAGAACAGGTAAATTGCCAAGACTCCAAGTCTACATGCCAAGGCACAGGGCTACTGAAAGGAAATCAATTATAATGGAGTCCATATGAAGTCTTCCAATCTATTCAAGAAGAAACCACCGATGGGCCAGTAAGAATATCTATCCCACCTCAGAAGCTCAATGGCATGTTGGGGATAGAAAGTGATCTGCTACAGCCCTTAAAAACTGAGATTTCTGCCCCACTGGTGTCTCTTCCTCTGGAGGACCCTACCCACTCTCTCTCTGAATGACTCTTTCCATCTTTCAAAACAAAATCTCTTTATTTTTTCACCCCTGTGCTTTTAACTCTCCTTCCTTGTACATGCCCTCCAGCCATGCTCCAGAAAGAGCTTCCTTCCAGAGATAGGAGTTCCCATGACAACAGAGGAAACAGAGGTAGACACGTGTTCATGTCGTATCAATATCGCTATGGAGGCACTGAAACCTCAGTCACTCTTACTCGTGTCCCTGTCTTCCATCAATTCCCTTAAATTCCAAGATTACAGCTGTTTTAATATTCCTACATTTTCTTTCATAAAAATATTTAAAATTTGTGATTTTCTATCGGTGTAAATATCCCCCCCTAGTATCACTGAAAATACCAGCAACTCCAAATCGGTATTAAATGTACTTCCCTTTACAAGACTCACATTGACCCTTAAGGAGGAAAGTCATGGGTCAGGGTGGGAAGCTTTGCCCTGTTTATGAGAGACCACTCTTGAAATCTAGTATCACCCTCTGGCCCTCTAACCAATTGTCTTCAGCTGGGAGGCTTGATTTCTCTGCAGAGTGAGAATCACTGTTCTTCTCCCTGACCTGTCTCCTCTGGCCTCTCTTTCCCTCACACAACACCATTTAAGTAAAAGTTGTCCTCAGAGCTCTCCAGTATTTCTTTTTCATATACTCAGTATCTTGCTTCATGACAATCTCTCTTCAGTTTTCTGTTGTCACTCAGAAATGTGTATAGACCTTCATTTTGCCTTGGAAAATAAAAGTCTTCTCACTCACTTGGCACATTGGCACCTTGCCTGGCTCACACATACATTCGCAGTTTTCACTTAGGAAGACCTTCCTTCATGCAGGAATACCAGTGTGTTACTTCCCTTTTCTGTTCATCAGTTTCAACTACTTTTCCTTCCAATATTCTACCCTGTTTCTCTCATTTCAAAAATCCATCCAAGAAGCCTAAGTTAATATTTTCCAATAAAATACTAAAACCATTTCTCCAAAGTTAGAAGATTTTCCCTCAGGTTTAAAATTTAATACCCACGTTTTCTCATCCTTAGATAGACAAGCAGCCTTAAAATTGCATGAAATCATTTCCTTTAAATCTACATGCCCTTCTTGAATAAATTGCAAATGTCAGGAAGTGCTTCTTAGAATGGGCCCTAGTATTTTGCCCCACACCCTAGTGATGCTCAGGGAGAACTCCTTTTTGTCTGTGGTGGGCAAAACAAAGCTCCCAAGCAAACAGACCTTTTTTCAGAGCAGTTTTGTCACCCTGACCCTGTCTCCCCTATTAGAACCACTTGAGAACTGCTCATGCGTGGACCCCATGCTCTTTACCATTAAATGAGAATCTCTGGAGAGGGAGAGCCTCTGGATAGTTAACTCTCTCCAGATAGTTCTAATGTGCAGCCTGAGTGTCACTCACAGTTACAAAGACCCTGCCTCCCTGGAGTACAAAGAGGTGGGAATGGATCAAGGACTCTGGTGCACCTTTTGACAAAGTATGCCATGTTCGTCGAAGGCGGCGCATCTCAACCCAGGCTGCAAGTTACGATTACCAAGGGAGTTTTTCATAAATAGGAATGCTTGGGATCCAGCCCAAAATGATTAAGTCTGAATTGCTGGGGTTGGTTTTGAAATGCCTTCCAGCTGATTCCATTTAGAACATGGGATGAAAATCTGCTTTAACATCTGAATTTATTTGCAGACAACCTATGATTTCGCTAAATGTATAGATCAATGGGAGCACTGCACTTGACCTGGAAGTTAGGATGAACTGTACAAAGGGTTAAGGAATAGCTAGGAGAGCATAACAAGGAAATGTCTCTGTGGAGTGTCCTGTCTGGGAATGCCTCTGTGCAAGGGAGGAGTATGGGCCAGCTGGCTCATTGGCATTAGTAGGCAAGGGGAGGGGCCCTCAAAGCCAAGACCTTTAACTCTAACTGGACTGGCCTCTTGGCTTCTCAGGCAACCAGAATCAGAGGAGCAAGCACATTTCTTCTCTTCCTGACTCTCCTGAACTGCAGCAGGATAAAGTGTCAACGCTGTAGGTCCTGGATTAGACCCTGCGGTGTGGAAAACACTCAGAATAAAACAGAGGTAAGTAGGGAGAAAACGTGTTGCCTAGGTGTTTGTGGGAGGACAGTTGAGTGTTTTTGCTTTCGTTTTATTTCATAAGCATTTTTGATGCCACTAAAATGTGTCTCGCAAAATCCCCAGTTCTTTACAAAAATTAACAAGCCTCCTAGAAGGTGTTACGTTGTACACATTTCCCAGAGAAGTAAAGCAAGGCACAGCACCGTGACGTGTCAAACAGAGATTCACAGTGGACATTTCAGAACTGGGAATAAAGCTGGCTCTGTGGGCGCCTGTGGACATGACCTTAACAGCTGTGCTATGCTGCCTCTCAGCTGATAGTATACCCCATCACAAATTCCCGAATTTAATAGGATTATGAGTCTGCTTTGATGTGTTACCCTAGTCATTGTATTTTCATCTCTAGAAGTTCCATGTAGGTTGCTGTGTCTTTCTGTTATATACTTATGCTCTTTATACTTTCTGCCCATGTTCAACCACAGGACTATATTTCTCATGCCTGTTTGAAAAGTCCTTTTGTATTGATTTTACCATCTGTGTCATTTCTGGGTCTATTGATTGATTTATCTGCTAATAGAGAATTGTTATTTCTGTTTTATTGCACACTTGGGAATTCTGGGTAAGAGATCAGCTTTGGGCATTTCACATTGTTAGTGTGAGGTATTTTGTATTTCTTTAATGTTGGGTTTTGTTCTGTGATGTCATTAAGTTACTTGGAATCCAATCAACACACTGGAGGATTGTTTGGAATCTTTGGTAGTTTAGTGCTGGAACAGACTTTATTCTGTGGATATTTTGTCCCAGCTGCTAAGGCAATGCACTTTTGAACACTATGACTCTCCTTGGGTGAGGGGGGATTCTGTTCTGACTGCTGGGGACTCTTCCCAGCCTTGAGTGAACTCAGAACTATTTCCTGCGTGTTTTAATGTGATTCGAGGTGCTCTTATCTGCATAATGATTGATTGTGAAGAAAAATTTTCACCTAAAAAATATATTCTTTTATAAATCTTGTTTCCCTTCTATGAATGCTGTCTTTCATTTGCTGCTCATTAAAAATATGCTATTTTCTTAGTACACAATCCCTCCCCTCAAAGTAAATCACGTCACATGAGTAAAACTGTATTCTTTCATTCCAGTAGAAGTCCTTTTTATACGGTAAGGATGTTCCCTATTTTTCTTTCAGTGGAAATGCTCTGAAGGTCTAAAAACATGTTCAGGGTCACATAGTTAACAGCTTGAATCTCTGTTGGGTGTTTCTTCCAGTTTACTAAATCAGGTCTGACACTGGGTAGATAGAAAGGACTATGACATAAATTATACTGATTTTCCAGCCTATCTTTGTAATTAGAGATGTAAAATCTAGATGTTCTATTGCTGATTATTTTTTTCCCGAAAAATGTTGAAGGAAATTTATCCTGTTACCTGTTAAAACAGTGCAGAAGACTTCATGCAAAACTATTGTAGTATGCTAGAGAGGTTGAACTTAATTTCAAAGACATTAAGGAAAAGTGGGGAAATAATTTTCAATGAATACAGGGCGAGCCTTGGTGGATAGAAAATTCCTGAGAGCAGGTATTTGCTAAACTGGCCTAATAAGATTCTCCCCCAAATCAAGTCAGGAACTTAAACTTTGGATGGGGAGTAAGCAACTTGATGATATATAAAGAATCAGTAATTCTCATTAATTTAGCAGGATTTTAGGTAAAGGGAAGCCAAGATCAAGGCTTAATCCAGAAGAGGGCTAACTTAAGTTTTGTCATGGAGACAAACAGAAAGATGTCCCTGCATTAAAAGAATTTATAGTTAAATTGTTCATACTACCAAAGCTTTAGAAAAAAATATTTATTGTGTTCTAAAAACAAAACAAAACCAGAAACAAAAACTCTATTAACAAAGGAATAAGACTGTTTCAAATCTTAAGACACCATTATGTATTTACTCAACCAGAAAGATAATACAAGTAAAAGTAAAGTGCTTCTTTGTCCTCTCTCTTCATGCCTTTCTACCTACTCACCTGTATTCCTGCCTATATCTTTCCTTAATAAAAGAAATTAATACTAGAAAATCTATGACTATAATGTACTACCTCTATCAGTTAAAGGGTGAAAATCATAGGATCATTTTTATAAAGAAATAGCAGTTGATAAAGTTCAATTATATTTTTAAAACTTAATCAAATTAATAACAGAATGAAAAGTATAGCCTCCTGGAAGCATATTCAGATGTTACAAAATGTAAACTATGCATTCCCTTTAAATCAGCATGGAAATTAAAATAACCACTCCCATTGCTGCTCTCCAATAATATACCTTTGATCAGCAAAGCCAAGTAAAGAAATAAGTAGCATAAATATTGTATACAAATATGTAAAAATGTCATCTTTGAAGAGGACATGTTTAAAAACAATTTTCCTAACTTTTTCAAAAACTATCTAGGGATATACATTTCCATCAATTTGGTTAAATCCCGTATGTTTCAATATATGTGCTTTGTAATATCTTTTAGTTCTAAGTACTATTAAGCTTCCATTATGATTTTCCTTTATGAATTTTGATGTTTGCATTTAATGAAAGTAAATCTAAAGGTAAATTCCAAAATAAAAATAGAGCAAGATGGCTGGATCAAAGAGTTAGAGGCAGCAGTCAAGTGCATATTATCCACATCCCAACACATACTTAAAGACGATATTTTTTTTGAACATTTTAAATAGTACTAGAAAAGCACAAGGGCCTAGGAATTGTTTTCAAATAGGTTTATCCCTCCCTTCCTTTTTTTTTTTACTGCTTTGAACTTTTCATTGCAGCATAATAAACATGCAGAAATATTTCACCTATCATAAGTAAGCAATTCAAATGTTCAAACATTGAAAATTACTTGGAAAGCATCCAAATTAAGACACATAACACCCCAAATCATCTGTTTCACCCACTTCCAGTCAATAGTCCCCACCAAGGTGAATCATTTTAGAAGTTTATATATGCCTGATTCATTTTTTATCCTTTTATGAATGAGACCATCCTGGATATATTTTGTCAGATTTTTCAGTCAACAGGTGAGTCACCCATATTGTTGTTTGTAATTATAAAATGTTCCTTTCACTGGTGTATGTTATGCCTTTGTGTGACTGAATCAGTTCTACTATTAGTGAATAATGGCACGGTGCTTAACTATTATAAATAGTGATGCTATAAATGTTCTAGAACATGTCTTTGCATTTTTGTTGGTTAGATGCATAGAAGTGAAACTGCTGGATCAATTTTCCAAGGTATTTGTGGCTATTTACTTTCTGATCCGAATCTTTGGTCTTCTCATTGCTCTACATGTCGCCAACACCTAGTATTTTCAGTATTTTTCATTAGCCGTATTATGGAGTTCAATGTATCCATTTTTTTCATTGGTAGCATTTTTTAATTTCTTATTTAAGAAATAATCACTCCAGCATGCTGAAGACACTCTGTATTTTCTTCGTCCTATTATTTTAACTTTTGTATTTAGATTTGAGTTCACTGGATTTTTTTTGAGAGGCGGAGTTTTTTTTCCCATATAATTACCCAATAGATAAATGAATTTTAATTCAAAATATAATACCTATTACACAATATTATCTTTGCTTTTTGTTTTTATTTTTTATAAAAATATTTAATGCTGCCTAAAAGTAGAAAAATACAGTTGAAATGTCAGCTTAAGTCATGCACATATTTTTAAAAACTGAATGAATCATCAAATTAGATACTTCTGGAAAGTTTTCTACTGGTAATACCCTTCATTTTACAAATAAGTTGACAAGTCTGTGTGAGTCTCTCTGGAATCTATTCTGCTGGTTAATTAAACCACACTGTCTTAATAACTATAGCTTTATAATAGCACTTGCTGTCGCATAAAGTGAATTCATCATTTACTTCTCTCTAAAATTGAACTGGCTAGTTTTGTGTTTCCATACAAATTGTAGAACTAATTTGTCAGCACAAATACATGCAGGTAGACAGGCTCACAAACACATTCCCTATACATGTGGACTTATTTTGGGATTAGAATGATTATATTGGTTCTTTTGAGACCTGGCATGTTAACTAGTTTGACTCTTTCAATCCATGAACATGGCAAATCCCTCCATTTATTTGGATTTTTATATCTTGTCTCAACAACATTTATAGATTCCAAGTGTAGAGGTCTTCCAAGATTTTTTAGATTTATTTCTAGATATTTGTTGGCTTTTGATGCTGCAGTGGTGGTTTACCTGGACTTACTAAATTATTTAAAAAATAAAGGAAATGCTCATTCAATGATAGATATCATGAGTAAAAGAATTCTGTGAAAAATGAAGTTACAAGCGTCACCTTATGAATAAAGCTCATTCTCCCCAATACCACACTATATAAATATTTAAATGGTTTCTTTTAATTACATGCTTACATGCAGAAGGTTTTAGAAAATTAGATTTTAAAGTGCGTCCAGGCATTTAATCTTCAATATCTCTATCAAGTTGCCTTGTACAGCTTTTGTTAGAATAACAAAAATCAGAAAATTCATATTCTCTTGGGACAAGAGAAATTGAAGTTGTACTTATAATAGTCTTACTCTTCATAATTCAGAAATCTCTCTTAATATATTTTTATCCTTCAGTTTTACCCCTACCCCAATTTAAAATTAGTTCATAATCAACCTATATCTTCTTCCCTATGATAATTCTTTAGATTATAAAAGTAGTTTTTATGTCCTTATTCTTTTCCCTTTTCTTTCTTTGGACTATCTTCCCCTATTCATAAGCATATTTTCCAGTATATTTTTACTTACCTGGATCACTCTGCTCTGAATGTATTCCAAGATTTTCATACATTCTTCATAATTTTTGCATTGCAGCACTATTATTCTAAAAATGAAGGACGATTAGCAATATCTCCTCACTTTGAACTCAATTCCATATTCTTTTCAGTGCACAAAGTTGGGCTGTCATCAGAGAACCTACCTGGCAAGCAGACAGAGTCCTTTCAAATTGGCATTTACCTTACTGATTTCATCATATTGTTCCTTAATTTTGTCTCCCTCCTGACTTTGGCTGCAGTAGGAAACTATACTTCAAAGATGTAATCACACTAAGCTTCTAAGAGAAGGCTGGTCATGCATGCACTCAAGCTGGTCTTCTCTCCTGAAGGAAAACTACCTCCTGCAAAATAAAATTACAATAATAAAGGTGGTGAATATAGAATCAGGACAAGGGGCATTAGTTCATTATTTCAAAAATTAATTATTTCAGGGTACTAATAGTCAGTATAGCCCATAAGAATAGAGCTGGACCTCCCATCTAAACCAAGAAGGAGTACTGGTCTATCCATGTATTCTCCCCCCAGAACAGGGTTGGGACATGCGCTGCTGTCATTGATTGCCTAACGGTGCTGGTTTTCTATATTTTATGCCAGTTAGTACCCTTTTCTACTAAGTAATACTTTCAGATTTATTAATACTTTCATCTTGCTTATCTTCAGAGGCCAACTAGTCTCTTCGAGGTAGCTGACTCTCTCTGATCTTTTTGGGTGGAAGTTAATAATTCTTAAAACAAACTTATTTCTGTTTTCCAGATTCTGAGAGCTCCTTATTGTCATACACATGAATTTATGCAAGCAGTTAAGTTGTTTTACAAAAATTGCATATTTAAGATTTATTCTGTGTCTTTTCTGTCTTCTGTGACATTTAATGGGAGTTCTGGTGGATTCTAGACTGACCACAAGACTTAAGTGATTAATATGAGCCCTTTGGATATCAATCTTCTTGACATATCTTAGAGGGCCACTAAGATATCTGATTGGGCCCTCTTGTCTACCAGCTTTATAGTGAGGGCAAGAGGTCTCATCTGTACAACCTCCCATTTGCTTTCTGTCTTTCCTGAGGCATATCCAATTATAGTTAAAAGTACTCGGCTCTCTGAAAAGACTCTGAAGGATCAAGGAATAATCGAGGTCAGAAAAGCAGATAGAAAGTCTTATGTTTTCCCTAAATATCAAAAAACATGTTCTTTTAAATATTTATTTTCCTCAGTGTAAGGTAACATCTCTATTACTGAAGTTCCTTCGGATCCTGACAATGTGTCTTGACCTTGCTTATTGGTTAAAATATACTTTGGTTGACTCAGGAAACAGTTATCTATATTTTAATGTCTCTACAAAGTTTCTCAACAGAGCTGTATAAGTAGATACAGGAGGGCTTATCCTTTTTGTGCAGTCACTTTGAAGATGTGCATACAAATTGGGGAGGAAGGTGAAGATGAGAAGCAATGCCATAAGGAAAATGTGTGTCTCTGTAAAAGCTAATTGTGATGATAATTACTTTCTGCTTTGAAAGCACATGGGTGATGTTGGCACTTACAATGAAATTTGTTCAAAGAAATAAAATAGATTGGGCTATTCAACAGTGACTGAATTGTTCATTATGTTAAGAATGGAAAGCAATCTTGTAAAATGTCATCTTTTGCATTTATTTTAATTTTCCAAGAACATTTATGCCAACTAAATGTAAAATTCCCCCAGTATCACTCCTACCTCATTAAAAAGGGGGAAAATAATATGGCTAAATGCCTTTGACAAATATGACAAATAGTCATATTATTTAAAAAATTATCGCTATATTCTTTAGCAGAGGTACAGACAAGGAAAAATCAGATAAAAGAACAAAAGGGTGATTGAAGATTTCTGTCAAGAATAGGAAGATAAGGAGAAAAAAAAATAGTTGAGTGAGGAATTCACTCTTAGGCAAACATCAGTACCTGCAGAGTTCTGCCTCTATCATTCCTGACTCACTCACCAAACCACCTTCCAGCAAATACTCAGAACAGTGACTGAAACAATGACAAAGAATAAACCAATGGAATTTCTGGAGACTCCATTCTGTTTGCATAAATCCACAAGTTTCTTCCAGATTTTGAACTGCTGTTGTAAGTAGTCTGGTTAAAAATATATTTGCATCCTGCAGCTTCCTCAGACACAACTTAGCACTAGATTGGGGCCTGTGTGATTGGACTGATTTGCTTAAGCCATCCTTCAGGGTCATTTTGAGCCTCTGAAGGTTAAATTGTTTGGGTCTGTGATACTGGTCTGTACAACCTTCATTTGCCTCTGCTTATATACCTGGTTGGTTTGAACTTTTGAAAATGATCCCTGGTTTGAATGCTGATCGTGAAAATCCTGCTCACCTGTCTAAGCTGGCCTCATTCCGGTTCTTTGCTTCATTTCTATTCTTTGTGAACAATCCTTTACCCCATTCCTTTAAAAAAAATTTATGTACAAATTTGTCTGGGTAGACACAGAGCCCATCTGCTGCCCATATCTATGCAAAAGTCCTAAACACGATCTTGGGGGATTCCAAAGTAAGGATCTAGGAGTAGGTTGCTATATTTTCCCCGCCATGTAGCATATAAAAATAAAACATTTACAAGGCTCTTTTACTTGCACATTAATTATGTAAAATTAGGGGCACTAAGAGTTGGCCATTAAATGCTGATTAAACAATGATATTATGATTTCTGGCAGCATCAGTAATAGGGAACTAAGTTTACTTCCAAAGGGAGGAGAGATCATTAAAATTTTAATTTGTTTCTCAACAGTTCAATTATAACATGCCTAATGTCCTGGACGTGAAACTACAGGGACTTAACACAATTATGGGGCAGTTTCCATGTACCTTGTTCTCTTGCATTTATTTTCTCAAAAAATTAGGTGTTTATAACTGTTTCAGATCACGCTTA
This sequence comes from Solenodon paradoxus, assembly GCA_004363575.1. Lineage (NCBI taxonomy): Eukaryota > Metazoa > Chordata > Mammalia > Eulipotyphla > Solenodontidae > Solenodon > Solenodon paradoxus. The sequence goes on from RJWH01000290.1 coordinate 50,186, forward strand.
GCTCTAAATACTTATATGGTCTGTCTTCTATTTTCTATACTCTTTCTATTATTTAAATGCTTGGTAAGATCACTTCAAATTAAATGAGAACTGTTTATCTTGCTGAAAAATAAAGACATACAAACTTTCAAGGATGCCTTTTAAATATGCTTGGACAGAGAGCCATTCAAGTTCTCCTCTGTGAATTTCGTGCTAGCGTGGTGGTCTGGTCAGGAGTTCATTAGCCACTCATTTATCCAATCAATAAGCATATTGTCTTCAGTGTATCTTTTTCTTTAAAATGTTTTCTTGGACTTCTCTTTGCTGATACCTTGGCTTCCTGAGTTTGTAGTCCACTCATACCCAAGTTTAAGTAGCCCCTCTATGCTGACAAAGATCCCCTGACACTCCTTCCAGATTTGAGTCTCTATATTCAAAAATAATCATCTTTATCATTTTTTTTAATACAAAGAAACTAAAGGAAAGCTCAGAGAAATTGTATTTTTCTTCTCATATTTTCACTCAAATGTTTTAACCAGGATCTTCAGGCAGTGCCTTGCCCTGCCTTTGTCTCACTCTTTAGGTAGGAACTTTTCTTGTAGTCCTGATAATAGTAGACACAGTTCCAGAAAGTTAATTAGGCAACTGTACTTGGACTTTGAGTTGCAAGTAATAAAAATCATTTTAATAATTTATAACTAAGATATACATCTATTTTATCCCGGATCTAGAGTCTCATAATTCAAAGAGAAAGAAAATTGTCTGAGATTCATTTTTAGTAATTACTGAGTGCATGGTATTTAAAACCATATTACTGGGTGAATGAACCCAGGAAAGCAGCACTGATATGGAAGAGAAGAGGTAAGAGCAGTAACATGCACGCTTTTGAGGTTTCTGTGTCTGTTTGTAGAATGTCCCATTTATCAGATAAGGAAGGATTTAGAAGGAGAGTGATCACCTGTGTCAAAGATCACATTAAATGAATTATCTGAAATAGGAAAATTAAACAAGTGGCGAAGTGGAAGTTTTATTGTGGTTTTGGTGGTAGTTTTATTGTTTTATTTTGAAGTCGGGGGTGGCCTAATTAAACAGAGTCCAAGAGATTGGGAGTAAACCATATGCTGCAAACTGGATCTTTTGATATGACTTGCAATTAGGGTTATCAGGAGGTAGCAGGAAGAGTACATGATACCCAGAGAGGTTTTCTTTTTTCTTTTTCGTTAATATGGAAGCTTTTATAGGATTGTGTATGTTGGTGACAATGATGCATAAATCGCAGCATTATGACGTAAGGGAGAGAGCAATGTAAAGTGAGGAAATGGAGACATGAAATGTTGAGAATCACAGGTTTCACTGCTGGTAAGTCTAAGACTAGGAATAAAATCTCAGGATGTCACACTCTATGGATTCACCTCTTCAATTCTACTTTATGGAAAAATTAATCTACTTACTATAAATTGGTTATATGCCTCTTAAATATGATTATTTTAGTAGTTTAAAGCTAAGAGTTCTAGCTATTATTTCTATTATTTCCTGTTATCATTTCTTTTGTAAAACTCGGTGAGTAGAGAATATTCTCATGCAGACCACAGAAAGAATCTCTCCTGAAGTTTAGTAAAGTATAGGCCATTATTCCCAAAGCTCATGTGTCAAAGAAGTAAGCACCAGTGGAGAACTAACCACTGGCCTGGCCCACTCGCTAACCACAATAATACAGAACAAAGGAAAAGCACCAACCACAGATACAGAACAACAAAATCCAGAAGTTTCTTTATTCTGATCCAGGCCAAAGTGGAACTAGTTTGTAAAGTTTAGCAGAAATCAAAAAAAGAGTGATGACAGTGAGGTTTATAATTAACTATCTCATTAGGTCAAGAAAATGACTTGATTTGACAGAAATGTTTTCCAACCATCTTAATATATGAATATATCTACAATGTTTCACTATTTCTTTGGAGATCCTACCCAAGATGGCATCACCTTCAGTGTCCCAGGTGACTTCACAGATATACTAGGAATCTTATTGTGCCTGATAAGGGATGTGGATCTGTAAGACTGGGCTCTCAATGTGCTAAGTCTTCATCTCCTGTACACAAGGTCTCCTTCCACAAGGGTGTCTGGCCCCAGGTCAGTAGATGGAGACTAGGTCTTCAGCTGTGCCCCTGTCCCTGTAGGCTGCATACAAGCACCCTCCAACTAGAAACAACTCCTCGGGGCCTGGACCACCAATTCAGGCTGATTTGTCTGGTTCTAATTTTGATGTGGGAAAAAAAAGTACCATATATCTAACAGAATGTGTGAATCAAAGTTGAGATTATAATGTCATGGAAATAGAGAAAAGGGGATATAAGACCTGGTCCAAGAAACCTAATCCATATTTTGGAAATAGATGCCTTTTTAGATATTTTAAGCTTTTGAGATTATAAAGACAAACAAACACATACACAGACATGCACATGTACAAACACACAGTATTATCCCTAATGTATATTTGCTTACTAACCTGATTAAAATTTACTTTCATATGTTATGTGTATCAGAGAGACACGACATCATCGAGAAAAATCCATTGTGTTACTCCCTTTTGAACTCAAAAGTTCTCAGTGCAGAAATCTTATTGGAAAACATAGTAGCTGAGAAATTCCCTAACTTGGGAAAAGAAATAGGTATCAAGATCAAGGAAGTTTAAAGTATTCCAAACAAAATAAGCCCCAAAAGACACACATAAGACATACAATAATGAAAATAGAAAAAAAAAAAAAAAAAAAAAAAAAAAAAAAAAAAAAAAAAAAAAAAAAAAAAAAAAAACCAACCCAAAAAAACATTAATTTTATTCACCTCTGTTGCTATCGGCCTAATCAAAGTCTGTTCCTTTCTTTCCTTAATAATCATAATATAGTCTCCTTTGTTTATTTTCATCCTATTCAATCCATTCTCCACTTAGTAGCTTTATTCAGTATGTTCTGAAATGGGTACCCTAAATCTTTCATTAGTGTCTGATGGAGCTAGATAAAATTAAAAAACATTAAATGTGTAGGGAAAGACCCATATAATCTTACTACTGCCTACCTTTCATCAGTTTGTATCAATCCCATCATTGCTCACTAAGTTTTAGATACATTGATCTTTGGATTCTCTAATGCATCCTTCATTAATGCCTTTATTAATGACTGTTTTTGTTGGAACATGATGCTTATGTTCCATAATGTATACAGAAAATAAACTGAAATAGGTGAATGGATGAGTAGCTATGAGTATGGCTTGGTAGGTAGAATAATTGACTATTGGCACTCCATGATCATAAATTTTTATTAATAAAAATGTATAATAAGATTAAAGAACACTACTGGAGCTGTTCGCCCCCTCCAATGACATCTTTGAGGTTGTAGTCATATAGTATTTTTTCCACATTTTCTTCTAAGTATGTTATGGTTTTGAGTCTTATATCCAAGTCTTTGATCCATTTTTAGTTAATTTTTTTGTATGACAATAATGAGTAATCTGTTTATTTTCTTTCTTTTTTTATTTTTCTTTCTCATCTTTGTTATTAGGGTTTTCTCTTCTTTCTTAGTGAGTCTAGCCAAACATGAATAAATGTCATATATTTTTTCATAGATCAAGCTCTTGGATTCATTGATAGCTTGATAATTTTGTATTTTATTTATTTCTGCTCTAATTTTTATTGTTTCCTTTCTTCTGCTGGACTTGATTTTTATTGTTCTTCCTTTTCTAATTCCCTTGGGTGTGTGATTAGATATTTAATTTGGGCTTTCTCTGGTTTCTGTTGAGTGTTTGTATGGCTATGAACATTCCTCTAAAAACTGCTTTTTCTGCATCCCATATATTCTGGTAGCTTATCTCTTTATTATTATTTATTTCAAAATAAATATTAAATGCATTGAAAATCCAGAAATTGTTCATAAGCAGGTTGTTCAATCTCCACATCTTTGAGGTTCTTCCAGTTTTATTATTTATATTCATTTCTAATTTCACCATGTTGTGATCAAAAAAGATGCTTTCTATAATTTCAATCATGCTAAAACTTCTGAGACTTGCTTTATGTCCCAAGATGTAGTCTGTCCTTGAGAATGTTCTACTTACACTTGAGAGGAATGTATATTCTTTTTTGTTGTGGTAGAATACCCTTTATAAGTCTCTTAATTCCATATGATGTTATTTCATTTAGGGTCCTTATTTCTCTGTTGATTTTCTACCTGGATGACCCATGTATTGATGTAGGTGGAATGTTTAATTACACAATAATACACTATTTCTACCTTTACTTCTCTCAGTATTTCATTAATATGTGTAAATTCTCTGTTACTGAGTGTATATATGTTGATGACAGTGATTTCTTCTTAAAGGTTTAGCCCCTTGACCATAATGTATTTCACATCTTGCCTCATGATACCCTTTTTCATTGAAGGTGTGTCTTGTCTGACATTAGTACTGCAATTCCTGATGTATTTTTGTCATTGATACTATCACGTACTTTTCCTTTACCCTTGACTTCCAACCTATGTTTATCTTTGGATCTGATGAGTTTCTTGTGGACAAAATATTTATGGGTCCTGCTTTTTGGTTGATCCAGCCACACTTTGTCTTTTGATTGGCAAGTTCAGTCCACTCACATTTAGGGTGATGACTAAAATGGGGAGAGCCTTTTCTGTGCTTGCTGCTTCATTTCCTGTTTATTTTAGCTTTTTTCTTTGGATTGTTTTCAGTGTCTATTCTGTCAGTTTTGTCTACTTCCCAACTATTTATCTCCTTAGGATTGGGTTTGGTAGCTGTCACATGGATTCTTTTAAATTTATTGCTTTATGAGTTGCTTTGCTCTTTATCAGTTGTTGCCATATCATATTTATATATTCGTACAGATTCAATGTTTTCTTTCACCCTTCAGTGTTTTTATTTACCACCTTCTTGAGGATTCATGCATCTTTGCTTCATTTTCACTTTTGAAAGATCCCTTTCAAGATTTCTTCAATGACAGGCTTGGTGATAGAAAAATCCATTCACTTTTGTTTGTCATTGACGACCATCATATTTGATCATTTTTCAGGATTGAGTATTCTTGGCTGGTGTTTTTTGTCTTTTAGTATTTTTGAATACATCATTCTACCCACTCCTGGCTGTTACAGCTTTGCAAGGGAAGTCTGATGATAGCCTGATGAATATACTTTCAAAGTTTATGTTTTTCTTTTTTCTCAAAGTCTTGTAGTGTGCTTTTGTCCTTAACTTTTGCTAATTTTACTATGGTGTGCCTGTTAATAGGTCTTTTTATATTTAAAAATTTCAGTGTCTCTCTGCTTCTTGGACCTCCCTGGTTACTTTTTGTAACTGCTGTGAAAAATTGCTATTAATTTTTTAAATAGGTCTTCTGCTTCTTCTCTCTCTCTTCTCCTTCCAAGACACCTGTGATTGTTATGTGTGTTCTTCTCATGATATTTGATATTTTCATAGGATTTCTTCATTTTCCTCAATCTTGGTTCCATTTTCCTCTTTCATAATTGTTGCCTGTTATCTTTTTTTCTATGATATTTGTTTCTCTGTGATACTGAGTCTGTTTATGGAGCTTTCATGTTATCTTCACGTCTTTGACTGTATCTTTCATCACCAACATTTATCCTAGGAAATTCTATTGTGGTGAACCACTGATGCTGTTACAGGTGGTGGTTGCAGGCTTTGCAGGTCTTCAGTACAGGGAGGTTTCACAGGAAGCCCAGGTGCAGTCCACTCTGCACAGAGACCAAAACTTCCCTTTGATGGTGGGCACAGGGGTTCTGACTCCATGCTGCTCTTCAGCCAGGGACCAAGTTCACAGGCCACCTGTTGCATTCTTCTACACTCTGAGGTAACCAGCAGCATCCTATAGCTGGAATTTAGGGGATGGGACTCACTGACCACAGCTCTCTTGTGCCTGAATTTTGTGTCTTTTGAGCTCTGAATCTGGTCCAGGCAGCATGGGATCCACAGGTTCTGAAGCCATGCAGACACCTATTTCTAGCAGTGTTGAAGGTTGGGGGGACCTGAGGCCTGGTATTCACTGGTTCCAGGCCACAGCAGGGTGGTTCCAGGAACAATGGTCTGTGGGTCCATAGGACCTAAAGTCTAGAGTGCACTGTTTCTGGGCCATGGTGGGGCCAGAGTCAAGGGTCTGTTGTACCTGAAAGCTAAAATATGTTTCTAATATTCCCTTTTTATTGAAAAATTTTATCATAAACAAATGCTGAATCTTGAAAAATGCCTTTCTCTGCATCTAATGACACAATCACATGATTTTTAACTTTTTTTATTTGATAAATTACATTAAATGATTTGTGCATGTTGAACCATTCCTGGAATAAATGCCACTCACTTGGTCATGATGTTTAAATCTTTTAATGTATTGAGTTTGGTTTGCAAAGATTTGTTGAGGACTTTTATATCTGTTTTCATCAGAGATAATTTCTGTAGGCTTTCTTTTTGCATGTGATGTGCTTGCCTTCCTTCAGTATCTGCATAATGTTGGTCTCATAATATGTGTTTGGAAGTTCTCTCCTTGAATTAAGAGTTTGAGAAGAATGTATATTAGATCTTTTATGGTTGGTAGAACACACTAATAAAGCTGTTGTGGTTACTTATTTTGAGGGAGATATTTGATTATTTTTTTTTACTTGCTATGATTATTCTTTTCAGGTTCTCTATTCCTGATTCAGTCTTGGAAAGGTGTATAATTTTAACTGTTCTTCTAAAATTGTCCAGTGCCCAATTGATTGGTATATAGATATTAATAAGTCTGTAATGACCCCTTATATTTCTGTGGTGATTATTAACACTTTTTGTTTACTTTGGTTCTATTTATAATAGTTTTCTCCTTTTCTTACTGAGTTATGTCAATTTCATTTTATTTTTTCATAGAACCAGCTCTTGGTTTCATTCATCTTTAGTATTTTTTTTATTTCTATTTTATTTCCAGTCTAATTTTTGTTCTCTCCTTCCTCCTACTAACTTTTGGGTTTGTTTATCTTGTTTCTTCAGCTTCAAGATTAGATAATTTGAGATTCTTCTTGCTTTCTGATGTTGGTCTTTATTGCTGTAAACTTCCTTCTTTGTATTGCTTATGCTACATTCCATAGGTTATAATAGCTCATGTTTTCATTTCTATTTGTCTCCAGGTAAAAAAAATTCTATTCAATTTCCTCATTGGCCCAATGGTTATTCAGCAGCATGTTTAGTCTCCACATACTTGGAATGTTTCCATTCGTGTGTGTGTGTGTGTGTGTGTGGTGGTGGTTTGGGGTGTGTGTGTGTGTTTGATTTCAAATTTTTTACTAGTGTGATTGGAAAAGATACTTGATATGATTCCGATCATGACATATAGAGAGAGACTATCATTCTGTGTTCCAGCATATGGTCTATCCCTGAGTATATCCCAAGAGCACTTTAAAAGAATGTATATTCAGTTTTAGGGGAATGGAATGTTTCATAAATGTCTGTTTAACCCATCTGGTCAATTCAGACTTTAAGACTGCTATTTCCTTGTTAATTCTCTGGTAGATGTCTATCCATTCATGTAATTGGAGTGTTGAAATCCAATAATATTATTGTGTTGCTGTCAGTGTCTACCTTAAGATCTATTAGTAATTGCTTTAATTCTTTTGTATATTTTGATTCCCCTTAGTTGGGAGATACATACATGTGTGCATGTATATGCATATATATATATATGTATCTATCTATAATGCACATAAAATATCTGTATATATGATGTCTTTTTGCTGAATTTATCTCCTAACCATTATGTAATATTCATATCTGCCTCTTAATACCACTTTGAACTGAAATTATATATTATCTGATATAAAAACCCTGAATTTTTTAGGTTACTATTTGTTTGTAGTGGAGTTTCCAACCTTTTACTTTGAGCTTATGTTTGTCCGTGGAGCTGAGATGTGTCTTATTTATACAATAGAAAGTTGGGGTTTGTTTTTTAATCTGCCCTGTACTTTTTAAATTGTTGAGTTCAGACTATTAACACTTAGGGTAATACTAAGTTTGTATTGCCATTTGTCACTTGTTTTCTAGGCATTTTTGCTGTTCTTTTATTCTCTTTCTCTTATGCTCTTATACTGATAGCTGACTTTTTTGTGTTATGTTAGGATTCCATTTTCATTTTTTTATTTATTTCTTTTATGGAGTTATGTTTTCAGGTTAACATGAGGTTAGACATTTCTGTGTTTATAAATTATTTTAAATTTGAAGCAACTTAATCTCAAGCTCATTTTAACAGTCCACCTCTTTACTTTCCATCCCTCTATATTTTATATTTTTTTAGTGTCATGCTCCTTCTAAATGGGATTTCTTATTTTACAAAAGTCTCCAGTATTTCTTGGAAAGCAACTTTAGTGGTGATGAATTTCTTTCACTTTTGTTGTCAATATATTGTATTACCTCATAAAATCAGAATAACATGTCAGAGTAGGATAGTCTTGGTTGGAAATGTTTTCTTATCAGCTCTTTGAATTTATTATGCCATTCCTTTCTGGCCTGTGTGGTTTCTGCTAAGAAACCCATAGGTTTATAGCAGGTCTAATTTACAGACTTGGTTTTCTCCAGTTGTATTTAATATCCTCTCTCTTTAATTTTTGTCATCTTAATTGTAATGTATTTATGTGTATATATATTTGAGTTTATTTTGTTTGGAATACTTTGAACTTCCTTGTTCTTAACATCTGTTCCTTCCCCAGGTTAGGGAAGTTCTCAGTTACTATCTTTTCAAGTTAAGTTTTTTGCTCCTTTTCTCACTTCTCCTTCTGGGACCCCTATGATGCAAATGTTATTGTTCTTCATGTTACCTCTGAGTCTCTTAAACTTTCTTTATTTTTTTAATTCCTTTTTCTTCATACTGATCTGTTTGGGTGGCCTCTCCTGAATTCACTGGTTCTGTTTGTTTCTTCTACTGCTGAGCCCCTCTTGGCAACTTTTTCCAGATTTTGTGTTACTTAGCTCTACAATTTTTGTTTGACATTTTGAATAATTTGTCTTTGTTGTAATTCTTATTTTGTTCATCCATTCTCCTAATTTCAGCAAGCACCTCTCAGGAGCTCAGGAACCAGTGCAAGTTGGCAACCTGAAACTATGGGGTGGGAAGCAAGGAGATTGCTGTTAGAGCATGTCTAGGATACAGGTCCTCTGGGGAGAATGTAGATAGACTCAAGGAGGTTGCAAATTCTACAGAGTTTTTCTTATAGCTTCAGGGTAAAACTGACCTCTCAGCTGAGGCCTGACTCTGATCTCAGCAGCTTTTGCAAGTAGAATTTATCCCCAGAGGCACAGGCAAGAGCAGAGCAGCTGGGGATGGGGGAGGTTGGAAATGAGGGGAGGCTGTGGACTAGGGCTGGCAGACACTGTAGATAAATTCAACCCCAGTGGCAGCGGGCAGAGCAGGAGTGGGTGTTTCAAAGGACAAAGGAAGCTGGTTGTGGAAATCGGACTCCTCTTGGGGTATCTAGTCCTTTGACTAGAGTTCCTCATTAATTACAACCAATATGGCATCTGTCTGTGCTTTTGCAACACAGACAAAGAGTCCAGAGGAGACACATAACAGTATATCCATTTGTGGGGAGACATTCTGTCCTTTCTATTCCTTCAACTGAAGTTTTTGTTTGAAGAAATTTAACTCTCAGGACTTTGCATGCTTCATCAAATGTACCCTCCGTTCCTGGAATCTCTGCTCCCCAGAGTCCTATTGTTCTACAAAGGAAAGCCTCTCTGTTTTTCACCTGGATGTGGGAAGCTCCCCCTCTCTGGTACAGTTCCCAGGTGTTATGGCCCCTGATTCAGGAGTAAACCCTTCAGTCTCCTTGTCTGGATGCTCTTCCTAATCTTGGGTTATGTTGCCCTGGTTGTGATCCTAGCAAGACAGTCTCCATCTTTTCTGCCCTTTTCTGTGGTTTCTGTCACTCTTCCTTGTAGATAAGCTGCTCCTCCAATCCCGCATACTTTTTCAGACATTTATTCCTACAGAGAGGCAGGCTCATGTTGTCCATGGGGAGGAGATGAACCCAAGATCTTGCTACTCTCTGTCTTGCTTTCCCCTCACCTCAACTTTTTCAGACATAATTAATATACCATAAACTTCCTTTTTGCAAAAATTTTCACCTGGGCATGTGGCAATGATGCTAACAAACTGTGCTGACGAAATCACAATCATAAAACATTCTGTTTTTTTAATTCTGATGTTTTGCACATTGTGATTTTAATAGTGATAAATTAATTTAAGAATTAAGTTTATAAATTTCTCCCTTGACTTTTTATATAATTAAAATGCTTGCTTTAAAAATATTTTTTGTTTAATTCTATTTTTTATTAAAATGAATTCTTTGGAGAAAAAAAAACCCTTCTGAATGAAGCATCTGTTAAAACTGCTGTTATTATTCTAGAAACAGACCTGATGAGTCCCAGACCTCCCTAAAAATGACTGCCACAGGCACCGAAGTAAGAGACTGGCTTTGCCTCTGTGACTAGGCTGTAATCTTGAGGAGTAGCTAATAGTTTAGGAGTTCTTGTAATTATTTTAAGTTTATTTCCATTTCAGGATTTTTGCATTCAAATATCTCAAAATCTGTGACTTCAAGATTAAATATTAAACTTTTGAAGCTTTGACTTTGCCTCATAGATTGGTATTTAGCACTAAATAAAATGAGAGAAGATATATAAACTATCTAATATTATATAGTATAAATTAGGAGCTCAATAAATGCCTGTTAGTTGAAAAACAAAAAAGAAATACACTCCAGTGTAGAAAGGTTACAAGAAACCAATGAACATGGAATATATCTTGATATTTCATTTGTGTGCAAACAGGTGAATAAATATTTTGCTTTGTTATAGTTTATCTTTGAAACTATTTTTGCAGTTTCATAGCTCTTAGAACTAATTATGCATTATTAAAACAAAGTTAATGAAGAGGAGATAATAACATTTTGGAATTGCACTGGGAACTGTAAGATTCATTTGTTCATGAAGTTATTTATCAGTTTATTCAGTGTGTACTTTATAAAGTTCAGAGGAGATGAACTGAGACTAGTTTTTCCATGCCTAGAAAGAAATTTTACACTTGGTTTTGTAGATTCATAAGACAGGACTATATTTTAGAAGTCCCTCGCTTATAACATTTACCACAGCAATATAATCATCCAACTGCTTTGTGTCCATATACATACTATGTTTTCTGGAATAGTGTTTGCAACCAGACTCAAGTGGGTGTGTTTCCTCTAGCAAATCAAATCCATCTGATAATGTTTGTCAGAATGTTTTACTTTTAGGTTAAACCAGTTTGTGTAAAATTTATGTGAAGGTAACTTTGCAGTAGTTCTTTGAAATCTTTCACAGTGAGGACATTCTCAGTGAATGCACATAGCTATAGAAAAACACAGTCCTCTAAAAAATGGTTTTCTTCGAATAAGAATGTACTGAATTTCATTTGTGTGTTCTCTCTTCATTCTAAACAAAGATGCTACTCCCTGAGAAGTTATATTTAAACAGCTGTTTCAAAAAAAACATTGATTTTTTTTATTAAAGACATGATAGAAATATATTTTCCACACAGATTTGAACAATTATGGAATGTTATAGTCAGTTAAATACAAATAGTCATTTAAATATGGCCTAGTTAATAATTTTTTCCTAGATTTCACTTTGTTAATAAAATACATGAAAAACACTTTTGGGTGTATTCTATAAGAAGAATAAGTATATATTTCTTATATCTATCTTTCACTCAAAACAATTTCTAAACATTTAGTATGTTGGTAACATTTTGTAAAGTAGAACTTTGAATTTCAAATAACTGAATTTCTTTTAAAACAATACAGAGATTTGCCTTCATTTTCTTCAAGTTTAGAAATTTTTGCTCTTATAAAGACTTTGTACTATTATTAGTTTAATATCTATCTTAAGATATCTTATGAAAATTCCTTTAGGATTGAGTTCATCATTAAAGGTAGTGTGTATAAATTCAAATAGTCTTCTTGAAAACTTAAGTCTTAGTAACTTTTGGTCAGAACACTACAGAACATCATTTTTTTGATATAATGAGGCTATGAACGGCTTCAATTTTTCAAGTCAGGAAAAGGATATGCCATTTTCTTTGTTTACATCATTAGTATTACTTCTGACCAATAGTTTTTCCTTTCTTCATCTGTTCCTGCCTACTTTTTTAAAACCAAGTCTAAAGTTTCTAACAGTTTAAAGTTAGTAACATTTATAAATCTAAACAGTCAAATATGAGCTTCAAGATAATGCAATGTGCTAACTCTTCCACATTGCAAAACTTGCACACTCTCTTGAGGAAATTTATCTGATAAAGAACAAGTGCATAAATTCTGTCTCAAAATAATTTTAAATAAAAATGTGTTATCTATAATAGTTTCTATACACTCTTACATGTATTTTCATTCAATGACAGAATGAAATGAACCATTTTCTGGACCACTGCCTTAGCTCTTCCTATTAGAACAGTGAGAATGTTGTATTTTTGTATTACGAAGTTTCTTATCAAGTTAAATATTAAATATCCAAGTAGTCATGAAACTCTTTAACTTTCAGATTTTGTTATTTTTATTTATTAGGTAAAATATACACTTTTAGTATTTCATTACTTTGAATATGAATGTAAAAGTAAAATTGTTAGAAAACACAAACATTCATAGCTTTTAATTAGAATGCTTTGGAACAGAAGTAGGAATGAAAACAGCAAGTTATTGAACTTTTTCATAAAGAGCAAACACTAATGTATTCTAAGCTGGTAGTGTTAATAGAGTCTGCAGCAACAGACAAATCAATGTTAATTGAGTTCTAAAAGGAACACATGCAGGAAACAACTTTCACTCTTATACACAGTGGGTACATATGAAAAGGCAGTATTGAAATTAAATGCAATGTAATTCAGTCCTAAATACTTCTATTAACATCAAAAATGCTAGACAGCGAATAAATTATATGCGGCATTCTTTTCTTGCTAACACATTTTTATGCAACTATTTGAACATGTAGCAAATTTGAAAGGTTTTTAGTGAACACCACAAAATATGTCACCTATGTTGTACCATTAACATTTTTACTATCCTGCCTCAATCACACACTCTCCCTCTTCCAGTCACCCATGAAGTCATCTATTTTCTACTCACTTGAAGTAAATTACAAATATCCCAACAACTTCCTAGATACATAGGCATGCAGACTTTGTATAAAATGTACACAAAATTAAATGCACGTGACATGTGCCTTCCCTGAGTTTTGATACATTTACTACCTCTGTCACCCAGACATTTATCAAGATCCCGAACATTGCCAAACATCCCCTTCAGAAGTTACCTCATTGTTGTCCCAATTCATTTCTGTTCCTACCCCGGACAGACACTTTTGTTATTCAACCACAACACTGCACATTTCTAAAAGTGACCTACTAAGTAAAAAAGAATGATTATTCGAATTATGGGCTTCTGTTTTCTAAAGACATAGTAATAATAGCTCATTAAAACTGTTTCAAATACACTTGTAAAATACATTGCCTCTTTCAATCCTTGAAAAAAAAGCGAGTCTTCAGCATTAAAAAGAAAAAAAATCCCAGGGCAGTTTGAACACACCCTGGTGGGATGGAATTAGGTCCACTGCCTCTGATCAGCATGGTACACATACAGCCCAAGGACCAGGGTTCATGTCCCAGGGCCAGGGAGCCATAACCAGTATGAACAACTAAATACAAATAAAATGCTTCTTCCTCCTCTCTTCCTGCTTGCCTGTCTACTCACCTTCATTTGTTCCTGCATCTTTCCTTAAAAAAATAAAAATTAAAATAAAGGGAGGTTTGTTTAGTCAGAGACTGACACATTTAGGCAAATTCTTCAAATCTCAGAGCTGTCCAGTTATTTTAGATGAATCATAGTCATTCTTTGCTTTTCAGCTCATAAACTGAGATTCCATTATGAAATTGCTAACTCAGTGTTAACCATACAGTAGGTACATACTAAATCTTTGTTAAGCACAATAAAAGTGTAAATGCAAGAAAGAATGAGGAAGGGAGTTAATATTTGCTAAGCATTAGGAATGTGACTAGCAGAATGTTACATATTTAAAATTACCTGGGTTTCCTTAAAACAATCTGTAAACTCGGTAGGCTTTGCTAAGTCCTTATACATGGTAAATGCTCAATACATCACTAAATCACTGAAATGAGTCACATCAACTATTGAAATGCACAGACTCTTAACTTATTAAGGCATTTTAATACTCAAGAACATCAGAGCAGGAATTGCCTTATTCATCTGCAACAGGATTAACACTAAACTTCTATATTCCAATTTGTTTTCTTTATCTGGGTAAGAGAGGAGCAGCTCAGGAATTTTTTTATTAATATAAGCCATTGACATTTGATAACCAGTTATTGCTCTACTCTAAAACCTTAGAAATTAGCAACTCTGTATCAGTCAGATTTTTTCTACAATTGGTAAATAGAAAAGACTATAGAATTCCAATATATGGAATATTTGTTTCTACTAATATTTATAAAAGGCAATTAAATTTTAATCTATTTTGGAAGGGCAATGGGTTTTTATAAGGTTATGCATCTTCAAAAACAAACTGCAAAGTAAATTTTAATCAGAATTAAGGAAGACCAGATATGGACTTCCAGTATAAAGCAATGTTTATATAGAGCAAATAAAAGGGCCTTTCCCAATGTTTCACTTAAATACCATTAACACAGGAAGAAAGAAACAAAGAAGTTAAAATGCATATATAAAATAACACTAAATGGAAAATATTATAATATTATCACAAATACCAGCTAAACATTTATCAAAATCTGGAAATGGTTTTCACTAAGTAAAAGGCTGATGACTATTCCTATTCATTCATTCATCAAAGAAATAATTATAAGACCTTTCAGACTGCAGCATAATACAAAATCCCCTGAAGGCATACAGGCTACTCACTGGGCATTTTATAATGATTGTCAATTACCAGAAATTCCTTTGTTTTGCAGTAGTCTTTTAAAATGTTGTATTGCCATGACTTTATTATTCAAGTATAATGACTAGCTGATTGGAAGTATGTAACTTTTAAAATAGGCAATAACTTTTGTAGATTTTGTCATTTGAACAGTCAACTGGTAGAAATTATTTCAATGTTTCTAGTATTTGAATTGTACTGGTTATATCAGAGCACATTTAAAATATATAAAATGTGATTAAAACCAGTTATAGACTTGAATGCAACATCTGTCACTAAATTAGGTTAAGTTATTCTACTAGAACCATTTTAAGAAAGTCTCAATTCTGGTAGTTTTGTAATATGATTTTTAAATCAGATCTTATATTTTTATCAGGAGTGAGTTTATAGCATTCTTTGCCTATGTATACACATTATTCTTTATGAGATGGAGTAAAATTAAAATCATATTTGTGAAATCATACTTATATTAACCATCACTCCTAGAAATTTGATCTAGCATGCCTGATATATAATTTCTAACTTGCTCTTAAATAACAGATGTCTAGTTTCTTCACTCAGCTGGTTAATTTTATGCAATTGAGATTACTGATTAAACGTTTCTATGCCAGTTAATTGTGTAAAATAACTGCACAATTTTATTTCACGAAGAGACAACATTGGTTTGCAGCTAGAATAATGCATAAATAAGAACACCAGCCAAACTCCTTGGAATCAAAGCCTTAAGATTCTCTGTCAAGAAGAAATAGGTCTTGCTGAAGGATTCCTGTTCTTACTAAGTAATTGAACAACAAATTGGACAGAAAATGATTAAGATGTATTAGGATTAATACAAATTTATGTAAACATCAATTTCTTCAAACAGGTTCCCAATCATTTTAAAAAGAAAAATATCAATATGAAAATGTTTTGATTGAGGTACCCATTTGTATGAAGCATGGGAGGTTTATGTAGTTGCAACCAACTGGGGCTTGCATATACTTGTAAAGTTTATGTATATCATAGCCTGCACTGCCAGAAACAGAAAAGCTATGAATATTCCCATGGAAGCTATAAGGATTTAAAAATGGATTGAAAATTTAGAGTAAATTTCAGATGGACTGTTGAAGGAAAGTGTTGCCTTATGCTGCTGGGATATTTGTAAATATAAGTAACTCTACACAAGTCAATGCATGGTTTATACTTTTGGTAATGATTATAATTCTGAGTGTTGCAAATAGTTTTCTGAATTGTTAGAATGGAAATTTTCATCCTCTGGAGTGGAAAATCATTTCACCTTAGCCTCTAAAGGTAAGCACAATGCCATAGTGTCCAAGTAGCAGAGAGCGTGAAGTGCCGAGGTGACTGATTATTACAACATGTAGATGACATCAGTAGCTGTTAGGTGGTGTAAGTCTTTTCCCCTAAAGCAAATAATTTTTAAGGTAGGTTCCTACTTAGATGTTATATGACTGTTAGAAAAAGGGTGTTTAAGACAGTGTTTTTATAGTGGTGAGTATAAGCTGAAATTACTTTCTTTCTTATCAGAGTCTGTAATGTTTGCTTATGATGGAAAGCAGATAGATTATTTTTGCGATAGCAAACAATGGGAGGAAAAAGTAGCTGGTAGAAAGCTTGCAGATTTACTACAATACCTTCAATCATATGATAGTTACATTGAAATGCGTATACTCCTTTTAGTTACACCAGTGAGAGCTTTAGGATTTTATTCATTGGCCCCAGTGGAGCAGAAGTTTGGTGTAGTCAACATACCTCCCAAGGTCCCCAGTTCAAGACCTGGGGCTGGGAGAAGAGTCAAGATGAACAACTGAAATAAAATGAAGAGTTTTTTCCTCCTCTCTCTTCCTTCCTGCCTGCATACTTGCCTCCATTCCTTCCTGTGCCTTTCTTTAAGAAAAAAAATGTATTCTTTGATAACCTTCTTTATAAGAAGTGCCTCTCTTGAACAAGGTGTGGTAAAGGACACTGAACCTCTGGTGGTGGATGTGGTGCATGGTTCTCATAGACCCAGATTCAGCATATTAAAGTGAGTATGGCTTTGTAAACAAAATAAGTAATAAAATTAGTATATCACTTTTAAAAATATCTCTCCCAAGTCCTAACGAGACCCAATCCTGCTCATCTCCTGACATCAGAAAAGACTGGGCACATTCAGGGCAGAGGGGAAAATAAAGCCTTTCCCAGGAAAAGAAAAACTTTAGGAGTTTGCAATCACAAGATATCCTTTACAAGAAATGTTGAAGGGACCTCTTCTATGTACATCAGAAAAAAAGTTCAAAAAATTGAACCAGCCATTAAATAAATAGAACCATAAAGAGAAAAGACAAAGTAGCAATAACAAGCCCTCATATATCAATGATCGCCCTAAATGTTAAGGGGTGTAGCTCATTAATCAGAAAGGAACAGATTAACTAGATGGATTAAAAAACAAAAACTAAATATATGCTGCTTATAGGAGACTCAAGTTATAAAGAGAAACATAAACTTAAAATGTACAAACATATATTTAAAGTAAAGGGGTAGATTTATAGTACTCCTAGTCAATAAAAAATTTTAAAAGGCATTAGCTGATAACTTACTCCAGATAAAATAGACCTGTTGTCAATAAAATGTAAGAGAAAAAAAATGGACTATATAGAGGAGTAAAAGGACAAATGCAACAGGAATACATAACATTTGTCATATATATGTACCCAGTATAGGAGCACTCAAATATGTCAAGAAAATATGAACAGAGTTAAAGGAAGACATTAATAGCACAATAATAGTATGGGACTCTAATACCCCATTTACAGCAGCAGAAAGAGCACCCAGACAGAAATTCAACAAGTAAACTGTGGCCTTAAGTCCATCTCTTCTAATTTGTCATTTAACAGATATATACAAAATATTTCACCCCAACACAATCTTCACATCTTTTCAGGTGCTCATGGAACATTCTTAAGGGTAGCCCATATGTTGAGACAAAACAAGTCAATGAATTTATGAAAATTGAAATAATATGAGAATATTTTCAGATGACAATAGTATGAAATTAGAAATCAACAAAAGGAAGAATGTGGGAAAATCCACTAATTTGTAGAGAATAAGCATGATATTGAAAAGCTCTAGGTTAAATCAGGAAATAAAAGGAGAAATCAAAAAATACCTGGAGACAAAATAAAAACATCACTTATTAGAGATTGTGGGATCCAGCAAAAGTAGTAATTAGTAAGAGGGCTATTTATAGCAATAGAGACCTACTTCAAGAAGCAAGAAAAACAAAAAAATATAAGCAATCCAATAAAAAAAATGGGCTGATGGCCTTAATAGACACCTCTTTATATGGACACCTCTCCATATAAATGGCCAACAGATTCATGAAAAGATGCTCTATGTCTCTTGCCATCAGGGAAATGGAAATCAAAACAATGATGAGATATCACCTCATGCGACTAAGAACAGCTAATATCCAAAAAAAAAAAAGGAAATAATAAGTGCTAGAAGATGTGGAGAAAAGGGAACTCTAATTCACTGTTAATGGGAATGTGAAGTGGTGCAACCATTCTGGAAATCAGTATAAAGAGTCATCAAAGAATTGAGGATGGAAATTCCATATCATCTAGTTGTTCTTCTACTGGGAATTTATCCCAATGACACAAAACGCTTATCCAAAGAGATATATGCACCCCCATTTCCTTCAGCACAATTCATAATAATTAAGAGCTGGAAACTACCTAAATGCCTATCAAAAGAGGAGTGGATAAAGAAGTTGTGCATGTATGCTATGGAATACTATGCAGCCATCAAAAGGGAGATACCCTGCCATTTGCAACAGCATGGATGGACTTGGAGAGTTATGCTTAGCAAGATAAGCCAGAAAGAGAAGGACAGACATCTTTTGATAGCACTCATATGATAGGTAAAGAGAAAACAAATAAAAGTCATAAATTAATGTCACCAAAGTGACAGGGGAAGGGTAGGGGAAATAGGATGAAGGTAATTAATTCTAAACAAAGGGAGAAAAAGAGTGGGGGAGTATTAGTAAATCTACTAGGCTATTTGTAAATGTAAAAATGCCACTTAAAAAAAGTCATTGTCAAAATGCAATATCCCTTCAATAATAATAAAAAATAAAATTAAAAAATCTAAACTTATAGCAAAAAGAAAAGGAAAAAAATTCAGGAGGAGATGATTAAATTTAAAGCATTAATTAAAAGAATTATAAATCAAAAAGATAATTCAAATAAGCCCTGGTGACTCAGGAGTTAAATCTCAGTCCCAGCTAGTGCATGTGAAGTCCACGGACCCACGTTTGCCACCCAGGACCAGAGGAGGAGCAAATAAAAACTTCTTTCTCCTTTGTCTGTCTTCTTTCATGCCTGTCTATTTGTCTTTATACCTGCATGCTCTCTTCCTCTTAAAAAAAATCAGTTAAAAAACTTAACAAATTAAAGTTTTAGCGAGACTGAGACTCAAGGAAAAAACCCAAAATCAAACAAATGAGAAATTACAATAGATAGTTCAGAGAGATAATGGGACATAAGAGAATATCATTAACACTATTATGGTAAGAAATTGGACAGTCTAGAAAAAAATAAACAAATTCTTCCTAAAGTGAATCAGAAGGAAATAAATGTCTGAGCAGACCAGTCTCAAAGATATTGAAATAAGATCTAAAGTCACCCCCAAAACAAAGCTCAGGGTCAGATTACTTCACTCTTGAATTGTACCAAATATTCAAATAATAAATACCTATTCTTCTCAAACTCTTCCAAAATTGAAAAAAAGCAAAAACTGCCAATCACATTTGCTGAAGCTAAGGACATCACCGAAAAGAAAATTAGAGACCAATATCTCTAATAATCATAGATGTAAAATCGTTCCCAAATTCTAGCAAGCTGAAGTCAATAATACATTAAAATAATCACAATATAATCAAGTGGGATTCATGCTAAGGATTGCCAAGATGATTCACTATATACAGGTCAATAAACATACCACATCAATAAAAAGGACAAAGTAATATCTTAATAGATAAAAATAAAATACTTTATACAAAATTCAGCATCATTTTTTTCAATAAAAATGCTGAACAAATTTGTCTAGGAGGAACATACTTCAACACAATATGTGATAAAAAGATCACATATGACAAACGGGCAGATAACATTATACTCAATAAAAAAAAAAATGAAAGCTTTTCTTCCTAGATCAGGAAAATGACAAGATGTCTACTCTCATCAAATTAATATTTTGTTGGAAATCCTAGATAGTGCAATTAGACAAGAGAAGGAAATAAGTTTTCCAAACTGGAAAGAAAGATATAAAGCTATTACTATTTGCAAGTAACCTAATATGAATTGAAAACCACCAAAACTCCAGTAAAATCTGTTAGAAATGACAAGGTGCACCTTTGTGACACAGATATTAAATTGGTCATTGGGGCATTGACCATGTAAAGTTCAGGGACGTAGGTTCACAACCTAGGACTGAGGGAACAACCAAAAAATGAATAAATAAAATTGCTTCTAAAAATGGCAGACAGTAAAGAGACTACAAAATTAATATGCAAAAATATATTTCTATATGTAAATAATAAACTATCAAAATAAAACATTTAAAAAATCCCATTAACAATTCCATCAAAAAGAATGAAGTAGCTTTGAATAAATTTAACCAAAGATGTGAAAAAATTTCTAAAATTTTGTTGAAATAAGTAGGAGACGTACAGAAATGGAAAGATATTCTGTGCTTGCATATTGAATTAATATCATTAAAGTGGCTTTATTACTTAAAGAATATAGACATTCTATGCAATCCCATGCCAATGACATTATTCACAGAAATAGAAATTTATTTGGAAATACAAAGGACCTCAAATACCAAAAACAAACCTGAGAAAACAAAAAACAAAACTGGAAGTATCATGTTCCCAACTTCAAGCTACATTGCAAAATTAATTGTAATTTAAAAGGTATGGTATCAGACAGATATCAATGAAATAGAATCGAGGGCCCAGAAAAAAACACATATATATGGACATATATGAACAACTAATTTATCAGAAAGGAGTTAAAAATCACAATATATGATTGAAAGCTTCTTATTAAATGGTGTTGGGGAAACTGAACAGCTACATAAAAATAAACGACTACCAGCTAAAACCAGACATATGTATTTAAAATTAATCAAACTATATTAAAGATTTTGATGTAAGATCAGAAATCATAAAATACATAGAAGGAAATCTGAGATACATACCTCGAAATCAATCTTAGAGATATCTTTGAGGACTCAAATACAAAGGCAAGGGAAACAAAAGCAAAAAAAAAAAAACCCAACAAAAAACCCACAAAACAAATGGGATTACATCAAACTAAAAAGTTCTGCACAGCAAAATAAAACCAAAAAACTCATCAAAATGAAAAGATATCCTTCTGAATGGAAGAAGGTATTTATATATCATACATCAACAAGAGAATTCATAAAACATCTATCTAGCATGTTCCTTTTGATAAGTTCTATCCACTATTTGATATATGAGGGATTTATATTGTCATTTTCACTTTTTTATTTCTGGTTCTGTTTATTCCCTTATTCAAAGTTTATGAACTTTTTTATTTTAGATAGGAACACACATTTCAGCATTTCTTATGAGTACTTACAAGTCTGTTGGTAGTGAGCACCTTAAAGTTTTGCAGAAAATATTCTTGATCGGCAGTTTTTTCAGTTATTTCGATGTATGTCAATCTCACTCTTTCCTCCCTATGGTATTTATGCTGAAAAGTCTGATGAAAACCTAATAGGATTTCCTTTACAGGTTACCTACATTTTTTCCCTAGCCACCATTAATATTCTCTTTGTTTTAAACTTTTAATAGTTTCACTACTAAGTGTCTTGGTATAGATTTCTGCCTTTAGATTGCTAGTTGATCATTAGATTCATGAGCCTGTATCGCCAGCTCTTTCCCCAGGTGTAGGAAATTTTCAGCTATTTATTTTTAAAAACTCTGTTCCCTTCACTCTCTTTACCTTCTGGGATATCATTATTCTTAGGTCTTTCCTGATGGATACAGATAGTGCCTGTACCATTTCTTCATTTTTTTCATCTTATATCTCTAAATTCTTCCACCTGGTTAATTTCAATTCTATTTTTGATCTCTAACTCATGCCTCCAGTAAATAAGTTTATTCTGTTTCCATACCTTTTGTAGTATTTATTAATCTAATACACTGAATTCTTCATATCCTTTATCTCGTTTCTCATTTAAAATTTTATTTTGTTTTATTTTTTTCTAAATTCAATGATTTGCTTTTCTTAGTTTTCTCATAGCTTCCCATTGCTTCTCTGAGGTTTCTTCTATCCTATTTTCTTTGAGTTTATCAACTACTACCACACGTCTTTCTCCATCCACCTTCCATCACACTGATGTGGAATCACCGAAGCTTCCCTTCTAATGCCATCTGTGTTGATCTCTGAGGTTTTAAGTTTACTTCATTCTCACAAACCTGCTGTGAGATTCTCTTAGTGATGGTCTCTTCCTGACTATTGTTAACTATTCCTCTTGGGGGGTGAAACAGGAAATATCCTCTAGTACCATCTTGTTGGTAACTACAACATCTTGATCACTTCTGAATCTATTCATTCTCGGTGTTTTCATGTGTGTGTATTTTTTGGTGGGGAGTCACACATTACTCTCTCAGAATTATCTTTTTCTTTAAATACCAGGCAGTGAAAAAACTTTGTTGAAGAGCTAGCTAAAGGTAATATCATCTTTCTCTAGAGAAGATTAATCTTTACATCTTTGGCAGCGGGTAGACTGATGACCTTGATAAAATCAGGGACTGAGCTGAATTGAGGCTATGGGGCAGTTTTGACAAGGTCCTGTCAAGATTCTGATTCATATTTATTCTGACCATATGGCCCGCCAAGGCTTCCAACTGAGAGCCTCTGTGTTCACACAGGCCTCTTTACATGATAGTAAATATACTGAATCTTTGTCTCCTTAGTATCAAGTGCCCATAAAAACTCCACTGTGCTATGAGACTTTCTACTGACCTTGTTATCGAACTGCCCACTGCAGCATTGAGTCATTAAATGTCTTAAAAGGAAAACCAGTTATTTTTCATTTCTCCCTTCTCTGAGACCTTAGTCCTTGGAATTTCCAGTTTGCCTCCCTAGGTATACAAGGGATACAAAAGTAATGTTGGTTTATGTGTCTACCAAAGTTACCTCCCTACCTGATCAAGGATGACATTATTTTTAACCTCTTAACCTGTGTATAGATTTTCTGAATGTCTCCAGAAAAAGAGCTATTGTACAATATCAGCTGACTTCTCCAATATTTCTGCTTCCTCAGAATCTTGCCACCTTTTGTTAATTTCATCAATAGCTGTTTTACAGATAATTTTTCAATTCATTGTTTCTAGCTCTTGGTTGAGTCAGTGTTCTTCAAGCTGCTCAGTTATACCACAACTTCATTGATTCAATATATATTTCATTGGTGACTATGGTCTACGTCACACATATTCTGGATGCGGGGAATATAGGGGTAAACTTCATATTCTTCACTGGCAAAGCTACATTCTTGTGGAAATAATTACACCATTAAAACATATACTAGTATATAAATTGTTAGGTCATGATAAATCCTATAGAATAATAAAAAGGGGGGGTGAAGATAATGATTCCTTCTTATGTGGATCGTTCAGAGGTCTTTGTAGTAAGGAGACATTTGATGGTGATCTACATAAAGTTAATAGTGAGCCACCTATAGAGAGTGTGATGCTGACAGAGAGAACACTAACTGCTAAGCTATAAGGTGATTTTTGAGAACAGATATACTGTAGTAAAGTGACTGAAGAGAAGAGTGGTTAGAGATGACAAAAGTAGTTGGTACATTGGAATCAACCATTTCAGGATTTGTTTTTATACAGAAATTCCATTTTAACTCAAGAGAAAACTGTTCAGAAGTAGTGAGGAGAAAAGACATGATCTTCCATTTTAAAAGATTGCTTTGGTTTTTGTTTCCACCCTTTCTCAAGAAAGACACATTGAATCTTCGTTCATTCAGGTGAGGAAGTGATCTTTTGTCTGGTTTTATAAAGAAGTAATTGATACATATCATCACTCTGCATGTTTAAGTGTTAGAGAATGATTTGATTTACATATATTGTAAAATGACTTGCACAATAGATTCAGAAAACATTAATCTTAATGCAGATACAGTAAAAAGAAAACAGTCCTTGTGATTAGAACTCTTACCCTCTTAAACTTTCCTATAGCAGTGTTAACTATAGTTATCATGTTATACATTATATTTTTATTATTAATTTCTGAAAACTCAAGGTCTGTACCTTTAGATTAGTATTCTCCAACTCCCGCTTCTCCTCACCTTCCACCTCTGGTAGCTACAAGTCTGATCTCTTTTTCTCTGAGTATGTTTTTCTTTTAAATTCTACCTATGAGATATACAGTATTTATCTTTGACTTATTTCACTTCACGCAATATCTTCAAAGTTATTCATGTTGTCACAAATGGTAAAATTTCCTTGTTTTCCTGTTTAAATAATATCACAATATGCATGTGTGTATATAATATGTATATAATATATAGCTGTGCATGTGTGTGGGTGTATAAATGATATACCATAGCTTCTTTAACCATTCATCAATGGACACTTAGGTTATTTCTATGTCTTGGCTGTTGTAAATAATGCTGCTATGAACATGGGGTGCAGATATCTTTTCAAGTTAGTGTTTTCATTTTCCTTGGGTTCATACTGAGGAATGGAATTGCTGAATCATATGGTAATTTGTAATTCCAGTATTTTATATATATATATACAATTTTTATTTTTTAGGAAACTTTATATTGCTTTGTATAGTGTCTGAGCCAAATTACATTTCCAACAGTGCAGAAGGACCACATCCTCATCTACATTTGTTTTGCTTTTTGATGATGAGCATTCTAATTATTATGAAGTGATATATTACTGTGGTTTCAATTAGCACCTTCTTGATGACTAGTGATGTTGAGTACCTTGCCGTGTACCTTTGGGCCTTTCTTATATATCTTCTTTGGAAAAACGTCTACATCGGTACTATGCCCTATTTTAATTGGATTATTTAGGGAGGGTTGCTATTGATTATATGACTTTATGAAATTTGAATATTAAACGCTTTTTATGTGTATCATTTGCAATTTTTCCCATTTAGTGTGTTTTCTTATCATGTTGATGGTTTTCTTTGTTATATCAAACTTTTTATATTTTATAATATAAATGATTGTAATTTATTTTGTTTTTTGTTTTTGGGGTCATGTCTAAAAAAATCAGTAATGACACATCAAGGAACTTACTCCTTTTTTTTCTTCTCATAATAGTCTTTAATTCATCAAGTGGTGTAAGTTAAGGGTATAGTTTCATTATTTTATATGTGAATATCTGCTTATCCCATCATTTAAAGACAAGATGTTGGGTTTTTTTTTTTTTTTTCTTCTGTCCATTGAGAATATTTCTAGGTTCCTTCAGCAAATATAAATTTTCCTTATGTGTTTGGCCTCATTCTGGGCTCTTAATACATTTCCATTTGTCAATATAATACCATTTTAGGATTATAGCTTTATAGCTTGAAGTCAGACAGTGTGATACCATACTTTTCATTCTCAGATTTCCTTTGGCTACATGGGTCATCTCTAAATGGGTACAGTTTTCTTTTCAATTAGGGTAACTTTTCTTTTTCTTCTCCAATTTTTCTAGTTAGGGCTTCTAGTTCTATTTAGAGCAGGGCTAGTGAGAATGGTCATCTTTGTCTTGTTCCTGGTCTTAGAGGAAAAATTTTCACCAAGTATATTAATTGTGCACATGTCACATATGGCTGTTATTATATTGAGCTATGTTCCTTCTATGTATATTTCTAAGAATTTTCATCATAAATGGATTTTGAATTTTGTCAGATGCTTTTTCTATTTATTTCTTTTGTTCTATTAATGTACATATTATATTGATTGGCATATGCTGAGTCATTCATGCATCTTAGAGATAGTTTCCAGTTGATTGTGATAAAAGATCCTTTTCATGAGCTGTTGAGTTTGGTTTTCTAGTATTTTCTTGAGAATTTTGCATCTATACCCATCAGTGGTACGGTTTGCATTTTTTTAGGCATGTGCTTTTCTGATTTTGGTATCAGGATATCAGGATAATGCTGGCCTCCTAGAAATATTGGAGAGTGTTCCCTCTTCTTTGATTTTGGGGAAAATTGGCCTTGATTCTTCTTTTAATGTTTGGTGAAATTCACCAGTGAAGCCATCTGGTTCTCTTGCTTTTTTTGCTGGGATATTTTTTATTACTGATTCAATCTCATTGGTAGTAATTGGGCTTATGAAATTTTCTAGTTCTTCCTGACTCAATATTAGTAAGTTGTCCTAAGAACTTTTCCATTTTTGTCTAGTTTGTCCAGTGTTTGCATGCAGTTGTTTACAGCAGTTGCTCATGAGCTTTTGAATTTCTGTGCTATCAGTTGTGAATGTTTCCTTTTCATTTCTAATTTTGGTATACTTTTGGGTTCTCTTTTCCCCTTAGACTACCTGTTTCTTGTTTTTTTCCATCTTTTGTATTGTTTTTCTGTTCTGTTTATTTCTGCACTAATCCCTTTTTCCTTCTGCTAACTTTGAGCTCAGTTTCTTTTTGTAGTTCCTTAAGACACTGAGTTTATTCAGTATCTTTCTTACTACTGAATGTAGATTTCTATATTGTTTCCATTTTTATTTGTCTCAACTTTGTTTCCCTTAAAATTGCTTCTTTGATCCATTGGCTGCCAAGGAGAGTATTGTTTAATTTCCAAGTATTCATACTTCCCCTGTTTTTTTTGTTGTTGATTTTTAGCTCATGCCATGATGGTCTGATAAGACACTTGCTATGACTGCAATATTTTTGTGTGTGTGTCCTATATGGTCTATGCAAGAATATGTTCCATGTATGCTTGAGAACAGTATGTATTATGCTGTTATTGGATAGAATATTCTTTGTATGTCTGTTAGGTACATTTGTTTTATAGTGTTCTGCAAATCTACCTTTTCCTTATTTCTCTGTCTGGATGATGTAGCCATTGTTGAGGGTAGAAGTATTAGCATCCCCAACGACTATTCTATCATTTATTTCTCCTTTTTTCTAAGTTTTTGCTTGCATTATTTAGGGATTGTACTATTAGACATGTAAATATTTACAGTTGTTAAATCTTCTTGATATATTGGCTCCTTCATCTCTTGATTTTTAGTCTCTATCTTATCTGATATACGAGCAACAGGTTTTTCAAATAACATTTTTGTTCAACATAATTTCATTACCTTGTTGAGAAAAAAGTCTTGACTGACATTCAACAAAAAATGTAATTTGAGAACCTGTTTTTGTTGTCATTTCACTTAAATCAGTTTCTAAAAACTATTTGACAAGGATCCTGCTTTTTCTTGATTACCATTAGCTTGAAATGTCATTTTCTGTCCCTTCACTCTCAGTCTATGAGTGTCTTTAAGGATAAAATGACTTTTATAGTTATCATATTTTGGGTATTGATTGGTTGATTTGTGTTTTATCCCCTCAACCACTCTTTTAACTGTTAATCCATTTATGATTAAAGTAATTATGGCTAAGAAAGGGCTTACCTTTGATATTTTGATTGTTTTCTTGTTGTTCTATAGATCCATTATTTCTTCTGTCATTTTCATTTTTGATATATTTTGGCATTAGTATGCTTTGGTTGCTTGATTTATCTTGTTCTTCTGTTTAATTTCAGGGTTAAACAATTGCAAGATTTTCCCTTGTGGGTACAGTGAAGCTTACATAAAATATCTTAAAACTTAGAACAACTCATTTTAAACTGATAACTTCAATAAAATACAAATTTTACACTTTTATTCATCTTCCCCATTCCACATTACATTTATTGTTATAAGTTAAAAATATTTTTTATTTTATGCCACTTAATAGGTTATTGTAGTTACGGTTTTTACTGTTTGACTTTTAAATTATTTGTAATTATGGACCACTATTACGATGCTTCCTATGGGCACACAAACCTGGAGTCTCATTATGTGTCCAAATGTCCTTCTTTTATGAGGATACCAAGTCACATTTGATTCGCGCCCATACTTTAATCAAATCATCTCTTTATAGCCCTTTTCTCCAAATTCTCGAGTACATGGGGATAGGACTTCAACATATGAATTCTGGGGTAACGGTTCAATCCATAAACTGCGCTAATATATTATTCCTGTCTATTTTAAGAGATAAAGAATAAGACAGAAGCAGTTTGAAAACCAGAAAGTGTCAACTTAGACAAATGAGACCTAGAAAAAATGAATTCATTAATAGCATTTATTAAACTTGTATGGATCAGGTATGTGATACAGCACATACATACACAAACACATATATATATGTACACATATAATTAGGTATCTCAAAAAGTCAACATATAGCTATTCCTATTTCTCAGATGAGGACATTTAGATTCTAAACCATAATCCAAAAGTCACAAAGTCATATCTGAGTAGGCATCTGAATTATTAAAAAATTTACATTTAACAGAGTAGCCATGGAAAAGATAGGGATATGCAATATAATTAGAATACTTTCAATGAAAATTATTATAGGACATAAAAGATGAATTTCAGTTGCCTATAAAATTTATTTATGTGCTCTGCACTTCCAGGTGACTAGAGATAAACATAATTATACACATGACGAAAATATTCACATCATAAACCTAATTCAGTATTTTGATGAATGAATGATAATATGAAAGTTGAATGCAAATTTTGATGAGATGGTAAAGTTTATCATTATCTTCTCAGAGCGATTATCAGAATTTTGAGAAAACATGCAAATATTTGGATAATACAATCTATCCATATAAATTTGACTCATTTTCAAATATTTATCCTCCTTTTGCACTATATATATAGTAGGTGTATTTTTAGTTAAAATTTGCCATGTGATCAATGAAAATTATCAGCTGTTATGGATATGTAAACAAATCATTTCTGCTTCAATTAATTTTGCTAGTTTTGAATTCTTAGTGTCGCTTTTATAAGTAATCAGTTGATTATTTAGAAGTCAATTATTAAAGTCAGGTCTATTAATTAACTTTAGGGCTGTAGAAATTAAAGAGCAGCATCAATCTGTCATGTCTCCATACATTCATTTAAAATACAGTAATATTCATATTTGTGTTTGAAAAGATGAGAGCTAGTTTGAAGCACATATATGTCAATTAAAAAAAAAAAAGACTTCCACAAGGAAATACTTCCAACTTCTGAAAATGAGACACATTCAAGTAGACTTGTCAAATAATTTTTTTACTCATTAGCCCTTTTCTTACATTTAAAAAACGGGGACAGTTGTATAGGAGAGGAAGGAAAAACAGAAGCTATTTGATTTTAAACTGAGGTTTAAAAAATATTCAGATATGCCAGGTAAAAACTCCACATAATTCCCCATTGTCCAATATTGTAAGACATTAACTAATCTCCATATTCCACATTTTATAAAATAATTATATCACTTAATAGGAATAACAATTTTATTTTTCCTAAATGTTTATTTTTTAAAAAAGGCTCCTCAGTAGTACTACCAATTTCATAAAACTGACCTGCAGTTTTTTTTTTACTTAAAATCTATTCTATTTGTAATTAAAGAATAAATATCATGCCTGTGGCAAACTATTGTATCACCATAAATATAAGTGATTAGTATTTTAAAAATGAAGTCATAGCCTTTAATAGCATATTACTATACTATGATTACAATGTAGGCCTTTCTAAATAAATTCTGATAAGATGGACACCAGAAAATGGGAGGGGGGGAAAAAACCCAAAATGCTAAAATTAAATCTTAGTGACATAAAAATAATTTTTAATCAAAGATCAACAAACCTAATAAAATTCTACAGAAGACTGATGAAAAGTGCTGCCCTTAAATTAACTATAATGAGATAATTTTGTTTGTCTTGGGAAAATCAACTCAGTAGCTGGTCTTTATGTAAAAATCAAAAAGTAGAGGATTTTGTCATTATTCCTTAGGCACTGAGAAGAGTAAAGACTATTTAAATGTGAACTGGTAGTTCCCCAAAGTGTAGTACAATTAAACGAGGCTCCAGCCCCAAATGGCCAGACGTTGTACACTTGTTAAGTTTGACACGGCAGAGAAAGACAGTACAACCTTATTAAAGTAACACAAAAGAAACATACAAGGTAAAACAATAACAAAAAAATAAAATAAGAATAAAACCCTGTGCTAAATTATGTTCGTACCAAAAGCACAAGCAGGAACTCTTAAAAAGATTGCTTGTATACAGCCACAGTGCACACGGTGTCCACATCAGGCTTCCTTCCAAGCAGTGGAAGCTGCTTCTCAGTCACCACATACAAAGCACTGAAGTGTAGTGACCGTACAGTCTGCGACTCCTTCTCTAATACCATAAATAAGAAGGGTCAGTGCCATTCAATTTGTTGGATGAACAACAATGCTCTTGGGAATGCTTAATTGCTAGGCTTTTTTCTTAGCAAGCAGATTTTCCTTAACAAATTCTAGTCAACGCTGAATTAGAATGAGGCTTCACTGACCTCCATGGTATTGAGAACAATTGTGAAAATTCCTTCCCTCTTTACAAAACACTACTGTTGTTTGATAGGCAGTCACTCAAATCAACTCCTATTTCAATTTACATCCCTTTCTTTTCCCTATGGCCAACCCATGTAAACCGTAAACCACAACACAGCATGGTAACTTAACACACATGGTTTGTCAAAGTGCAACATGTTACATATAGCTTCACAGGCTTCATTTAACACAGCCTTTTACAGAATACAGTACAATTGAGACTTCGGGTCATAAGTTATTCCACGTACATAACTACTTTAAAAGGTTGGCCACTCAAAGTAACCCAATGCCTTTCTTTTACAAGGTTAATACAATGAATCTATACAAGCTTTGTTCATACCAAAAATAAAGTTAATGTTACTACATTTATCACATATGTACATATTTTTAAATGCTCTTTCAATGTGTAAGTAGAGCTGGGCCAATCTTACAAACCAGGAATCCTGGTTTGTATACAAACATTATATACAATATTAAAAAAATTCTGTGAGATAATTTACTTGATTTCTTTGTGTAAAAGCTGCTCATCCTGTAACTCTTTCGGAAGGGTTCTTGATCGCTGTAGAACTACACTCAGTTCTTCAATGACCTTTGACGGTAACTTATTATCAGAGTCCCAAGTAGCTTTGCTATTCCTGTCGTCAGTTTTCATCAATGTCTTTAGTCCTTTCTGGCCTTTTGGTGGCCTGTGAAGGCCCTCGGCCTCTGTGTCCTCCAGACAGTTGAAACTCCGATGTTTTCTGGTTCGCTGTCGAAGTCCATCACCCTTGTGCTCCAGGCACTGGGCCACGAGGGAGGCTCTCCCCTTTAAGCCGTGGTCCCCGTTCTCTTGCTCATGCTTAGAGCTCAGCCGCAGCCTTTCGAGCTCTGCTCTTGCACTCTAAAATTAAAATAAAAGTCTCACAGGAAAGCGGTATCTGGCACAATTTAAGTAAAAAGAATATATTCAACATAAAAGTTGATGCTTCTTAGATTAATGTCTATGACTTAGGTTCTAACTTTCGTTGGACAGAGGTGCCATGTCTGAATTTATATACTGATCTTAGAGCTATAAAGTCAACTGAAATGTAGACCGTGGCAATTTTACCTTAAGTGCTACTTCAAAGAGATCTTTCAGGTTAGTTATTCAAATTGATTTTCATTTCAAACTTGCCTCTTCCAATTCTCTTCTGCTTGGATGTGTCACGTGCTCATCATCTGCACTGTGCCTGCACTTACCAAGGAAAAGGGTGGTCTGCAGGCACACAGCCCCCTCTTTGTTATTCACAATATACATCAGCATAATAAAGATGCCCAGAGGTTCTAAGGCAAATAAATCTGTTGAATTTCATTTTTTCATGCGTCCTCCTAAATCTTTGACTAGTTAACTTTCTCCCCACAGAATGGCTATTGGATTCCTACAGATACAGTTTTGAATACAGTGAAGAGAGAGAGAATTTTCTATCAGTGGATTAGAGCATGTTCTGTGAACCGTTAGGGTCTACATGTATCAGAAATTCACTGTGACACAACACTTGCAATGACTTAGTGGTGTAATTTCTTAACTAGTGTTCCAGAAGTCTTGAGACTGGTATACAGAAATTGCATCAGATTCTCAAAGGAAACCACAACTTAATAAAGTTCTTAATATAAGAACCAACAAGCAATTAAGCATACTCCTAGAAGTATGGAGTCACACAGAAAGGTTACCCAATAAAGGGTCTGACCCGGGTCAGAGTGGGAAGGAAAGATACTTTTCTTGTCAGGACTAAGACTTGAATCCCTTTGTAACAATTTAAAAGCAGGTATCTCCCTGAGAAAGTTTTATTAGGTTACAAATGTTTGAAAGCTGAAATTAAAATTATAGTATAAATAACTAAAAATGTCCAATATGATGTTTAACAGGCAAAATCTCACCTTTCTCTAATTTTTCTATAGCACTTAGGATTTTGGAATAGATAAGTTATCCATTGAATGCCTAATTACCCTGCCAGAAATTCAACTCAATGCAAAGGAATTTTAATTTCTTGCTGTGTCTTTGAAATATGAACCTGAACCTAGTCTCTTTTGTGTCTGCACAGAGTAAATGATCAATAATTTTTTTTTTTAATAGTGAAGGGTCTAAGTATTTCAAAATGTATAATACTGCTTTCTTTTCCTAAATTGCAGCATATCCAGACATGAAATTACAGCAATTTCAAGCTGAGTAAAAATATTTTTATAAACATAATTTATAAGTAATGTTACAATTTGGAATTTTCATGAGATTATACCTGCCATCTATCCATTGATATGCATGTATGTATATAAGTATATATATATGTGTGTGTGTGTGTGTGTATACACACACATACTCAAAATAAGGTAGATAACTAAATATTTCTTCCTAGTTGCAAAGTTTTATTAGAATGTTAAATAATGAGGTAGAGGTGATATATCCATGATAATGTGAACTATTTCATGTCACTGATGTGTATACTTAAATGTGCTTAAGATGGAAAATTTTGTGTTCAATGTACTTTAGAAGAAAATAAAAACAGAAAACCCCAAACAAAAAATACAAGAGAAAGGTTAGGGAAGATGACAAAGGCTAATACAGGAATGTAACTGGGTGTTTACAAACAGTAGTCTTGAAAAAGTTTCACTTAGTATCTTATTACCTGAGGTAAATTAAGGATTAATTCAGAGTGGTTTTATATATCCTAGTAACAGTTCTCATTATCTTTCAACAATCACCAGAAAGATCTTGAGACCTTCTTAGACACAGAATTTAGGAACCTATATTAATACCTGTAATGCTGCAATTTCAAGGAAACTGTAATTTTAGCCTAAGTGATTTTATCTTACTGAAAGTAAGGAGCGGGGATGGGGACAGTGAGCTCTTTGCATGAACAGTTCGCTGTGCCTGATGGATGTGCCTTTAGTACTGGGGAAAGCAAGCTGGTGGTATCTACACTGGGCAAAAGAGGATACGCGTTGTCCTTTAATTTTAAAAGAAACATGGATAAGGTCTGATATTAGAGTATGAAGTGGCCTGGTCTAGAGGATGTTGGCTTGTGTCAGAAGGTATTTAAAGAAAACTATCTGTCTGAATGGATGTGGACTCTGTCTTCATCAAGAGAGCAGTTCCTTTGAAATAGCCAGAGCAAGGTGCCGTGGATGGAGTCTCAGTCAGTCCTCACGTGGCTTTAGTCTGTGCTTGAGTACATTTTACTGTTACATTACATGTGGGTCCAGGTTTAGTTCTCAGGATACCCAAAACACCAGTATGTATGATTATAGTAGAAATCTTAAATGACTTTCACTATTTAACTTAGTATATGATCACTGATCCTTTTAAATGCTTTATATGTTTTGTTTAACTACTCAAATTTTTCATTGTTTCACGTAATTGTTTTAAAAACCATTAATTAATTTACCTGCTTTAATCTGATCAGTATTGGCACTTAAGTATACTAAAAAAACTAACTCTGATATTCTGGATTTGGGATTAAGTAACAAACTATTTTATACAATCATCCTTCCAATTCTAGGCTTAATGTATTTTAACCCTACTAAGTTTGCTTTGTTCCTTAATTATACAACTCTCTAAAAACCTATTGAAACATCTCTGGTCAATAGCATTCAGGTAAAGAAAGATGTATTACGTCTCCAGTCAATAATGTGCTAAAGTATCATAAGGCAATGCTTGGAGAAGCAGGAGTCACAGTCAAGTATATTTACCCTCATGTTTGCTTTGTTTATTAATCTGACTCTTAGCTAATTTAGAATCTTAACGTTCTAAGGAACCCACAGTTCTGCACGGCAATTTATTACCAAGAAACTGTAAGTGCGGAAAAGCAGGATGGGCAAATACATGATTTGTTGCGAGTTTTAGTCCTCTGCACTACACTTTAAGTAGGCAACAAAGGGAATAAATCATTGCTTTATAGATTTTCTCTTTTAGAGAAAAGGAGTATTGCAGTGTGATCACATTTTAAAGTAAGATATGCATGGAAAACCATTCAAAAAATCTGAACACTATATTAAAATGGAGTTAGTCCTTAAATAAAGCTATTTCTGTGTGGACATCAAGAGATTCAAATAGCTTCATACCACTCTTAAGGCTCAAAGATATAACAATACCTCTTATATACTTTTCCTCTTGCTTTCAGGGATTCAATTAAGGCTGAAACATACATTAGTCCCAAAGTATCTGATGAGTTTTGGGAGTAAACAGCCTGTGTCCCTTTCTAGAGAGTGAAACTGAAGTCAACCCTGATGCTACCATGTTTTCCCCGGCCCCTCAAGGTGAGAAACGAACACCGCAGTCACTCTCATGAAAGATGACAAATCTTTATTGATGTGCAGGGTCATCTTGCAATTAAGTACAATAACTGAAACACTCCACTGATTCCCAAACCAAGGGAATTTGCACGCTAGAAAGTCTATTTGCCACAGCTCCAGACAACCTCTGCTATGAGCTTGTTCACTGGGGGTCAGAGTGAACATGTAGATTCAGTTGAGCCTGGGATTTTATCATTAGGACTTCTGTGTACATAATTTAAAACTATTGGGCTATTTTAGAGATACAAAAATTTTAAGTGGTATTCTACATATTTAATGGGGTGGTCGGTGACTCTATGTAAACTTCAAAGAGCGGCCCAGGGTTATTCAAAATGTTTTCTTGATAAATGTGATTGTCACCAAGTAATTACTAGTGTACTTCTGAGTTGAAGTAATTCATGTACTTCATCACATAAGAAAATAAATGTTATAATTAAAAGAAATAAAACACAACTTACCTCGATATTTTTCCGAGTTTGAATGGCATCTCTCTCCTGCTGGATGGGAATTAGAGGCAAACCTCCAATTTTGGGATTTTTGGTTATAGAGCGCTTCCGTTCTTTTCCAGCTGGGAGGCATATATCATTTTCATGCTGTGGAAATAGAGTTATTCGCTGTTGTTGTGCAATATACTATGTTATGCAGTTACTTGGCTCTTTTTCTATATACCCAAGTCAAATGATCTGCTCTCCCAGAGAATGCCATTTGTAATTACCGTGTTGACTGGGGGGGGCCCTTGCTTGAGGACATAAAACTCTAAAGGGGGGAATGAGCTTTGAGGTCTCAGTTCCATTTCTAAGCTTTCAAACACACGCCTTCTGTCCTTCTGTACTAGTTATCAACCCACAAGAGAGGAAATAATTGAGGAAACCGGCAAATCTTTCTATGGAAGAAAAATATACACTTGTCTAATCAAAGTAACAACCCTACATTCATTTTACTTCCCCATCAAAGGTAATTTCAGTGTAAAAATGATTTAACTGTGATACACCCCAAATCAACTTAAGGCACGGCAATCAGAAAAAATTAGCCTTATTTTATGACCTTTTGAAAAATGTTACTTATTTATCAAATTAAATTCCCAAGAAATGTTACTTTATAAACAGACATTATACTGAAAAATATTGCACAACAAAAAGTATGGCACATTCATTCTCAAATTTTTGACTGCATAGTCTAGCCCACTGAGCAATTACAATATGACTAGAAAAAAGGTAATGTTGTGATGGGGAGAAATATCCACAGGTAAAAATAGCAGCTTTTGAGTGACCCATGTCTAAGATATGCACATAAATGAAATATCTTTAAGAAATTTTTCTACTCCTCAGGGTAGATTAATTTTTCAGAAGCTGGAATAGCAAATTGACTTGCAAACATTATGAAAGAAATACAGAATATCAACTATGAAATGAGAAGCTTACAGATGTTATCATGAAAGGAAACTCATTTGGTAAATTATGCAGCTAAATGGCTAATCTTAATTGTCTTCTAAAGATTCAACAGTATGGCAATTGGTATTTAAATGTTATGAATCCAGTTCAGAAAAATTGATTGTGTATTTATATAGTATTAATTTATATTGGGCATACTGCCAGTCTTTGTGCTTATCATTATGCATTTATTATCACTTATCACTATGCATTTATTATATAATTCAATCCTCAATGATTTATAGCATAGATGCTATTAATAGACAGTATATATGCACCAGCTCAACCTTTGAAATTCAGGGAGGTGTTTACTTTGGCGCAGCAAATGGTAGATTATGAAATATTTCAATCAGAGAAAAAGTTACAAGTTTTATGTATGTCATGGTCCCAGATTTGGTATAATGAATATTAAAATATTCCAAATTATAAAAACTGACAAGAATTAGATAACCTTACGACATATGCTTACACTTTACTCAATGTTTAATACATACGTGAAATAATGTTTTGAGGAACCCAAGAGCAAAATGCTGTCTTCAAACATATATTTCTTTTTTCAGACACAGTATATAAAAATGCTGCCAGTACTGGCTAATTAGTTCTCATTGAATTGATTCAAGAAGTATTTTCCCAACAGCAGAAATCATTAAATCTAAGTGATACATTCTGACATTTATAGTTATTTATGAACAGTCCAAAAGTCATACTACAGGGATCACATAAATCAGAACCCAAAATCTTCATTTCTGCCTCCCACCTTCTATTTTATTTCCTCTTAGCTTTACTGAGGTATAACTGTTTCTTACAAATAAAGCTGTAAGTTATGTATAAAATCTGAATCCCCCCATTTAATTAACACATTTATCACCTCACATATTAATCTTGTTTTTGCTTTTTGAAAACATTTAAATTCTAATTATGCTATTAGTGAATTTTTTAAAAGAAACATTTTTAAGAAAGGGAGGAAACCCTTTTTTAGTTGTTGGCTGCAGACCTGGGTCTCACACTTGGGTCCTTGGGCTTTATGTGGTCTGCACTTCAGCAGCCAGCTTAGTGTCTGAGCCACCAGGGTCTGCAATGTTATCAATTCCAGTCAACATGGTACACATTAGTCTCAGAGTTATTTATTCTGAAAGTGTCATTTTGGCAAGCTCTTCCTGTTTCCCTATACCCTCAGCAATTATTTTTCTACTGTTTTCTACTGACTTTTAAA
This sequence comes from Solenodon paradoxus, assembly GCA_004363575.1. Taxonomy (NCBI): domain Eukaryota; kingdom Metazoa; phylum Chordata; class Mammalia; order Eulipotyphla; family Solenodontidae; genus Solenodon; species Solenodon paradoxus. The sequence continues at coordinate 87,747 of RJWH01000290.1, forward strand.
TAAGACACTTTTTAAAAGAAAGGTTCTCTATATAAGTGATAGTTTACAGTATTTGTATTTCTTTGGCTTATTTCACTTAGCACTATGCCCGCTGGGTTTATCCAAGTTCTTGCAAATGACAGGACTTCTTTTTTTAATGGACAATATTCCATTGTGTTTTTATAACTATAATAATCATCCTCTATATAGAACTATAAAAACTATATAAATATCTATATATTTATATCTACACACATACTACATTTTCTCTATCCATTCTTCCATCAATGGACATTTAGATTGTTTCTGTGCCTTGGCTATTATGAAGAATGTTTCAGTGAACATAGGTCTTCCTCTCACTTTGACCTCTTATTTTTCCTGTTAACTTTAATTTCATTCACTCAGAGCACTCCAATTATCCACCATATATTTTCCCACATTTTTCCCAGTCCTTCACTGACCATGTAATCTAAGATAGGCAATCAGTATATTCACACCTCCTTATAAATATCTTAAAGTCTTGTGCTTTCTTACTCCATCATATTTGCTTGGCAAAGCCCCAAACCTAGTTAAATCCAACTCTACTTACTCTGTGTTCCCACAAACCTACAGAGGTGGGGAGGATCACTGATTTCACTTTACATTTCACTTTAAATTTGAACTGTGTATCCAACATCACCTTGAAGTTCACCTATAGGACATTTAATTGGTCTTGCTCTCTGAAGACTGTTTCTCAACTTTTACTCTGTGCCTACATTTCCAACAGCCCTTCCTGACTCATTGATTTTAATTAAAATTATTAGCAATCTTTAAAGAACATTTTCCTATCACAAATTATACCAATATCCTTGATTCAAAAGTCAAGCAAGTCCCTTTCGTCCAGTTAGTCTTTACTGACTACAAATAGCTATTCTCCAGTCATATCTATAATTTTTCAGGGGCTAGACTATCACCAATTTTAGAACAAATGGCACAATTTTTTTTCAGTAATGATACAGACCTGCTCATATTACTTGATATCTTCTTAAGGCCTCTACTAATTTAATAATTTCTCTTCCTCTATTTTTTCCCTGGTTACTGCACTCTTTCCATTTCATAGATGCAAAGTACATATACTTTCATCTTGAAGATAAACTGAAAGTCAAAAATCTAGACTTTGTTTCTATCAAGTCACAACCACATTTATCAATCATTATCTATATCAAAAATTCTTTGATAAAAATTCTCTGTACCCATGGCTTGGTAAACCCTTCCTCAATCTTTCTCATTTACTTTCCTTTTTTATTTTCTCTCTTCTGTCTGCTCTTTCTCTCCCCTGTCATTTTCATCTCACCTAACCCATAGCTTTCGATGTAACCTGAATGCTAACCTGCCCTGCATTTATATTCTTGCCCCGATCAGCTACTCAGCATACTCATTTGTATTGCCTACAGGTATAGAAATAAAATTCCTAATTTTCTTCAGCATCTCTCATGCCATTTGTTTGCCAGTTATCCAAAATTGAAAAACAAGCAACTAGGATTCTTCCTGGATTTCCACTCCTCTCAAATTGTTAAAGTCAATCAATCTGTGAGTCTTATAGGTTCTGCCTTTCAATATTCCTGAATAGGAATGTCTTACTATCACAGTTACACCCTAGTATGAGCTGGCATCTTCTTCCACCTTCCACAGAGCTGTTCTTCCTGCTTCTATCTGGAGCAGCCCTCAATAAAATAACCAAAATAATTTTTCCAATTAACATAGATTACATTCTTCCCTTGTTTCCCACAAAACAACACAAAACTACTAAATTGGAAATACATGATCTGGCCCCTGCTGCCTTTTCTTAGAACCTGCCTCACCTGGGTCTTCAAAATGTTCATGGAATAGACAAAATTATGACCGTATCACAGGACCTTGGACTTAGTGGGTCCTATTCCTGGAATGTTCCCCGCCCACCTCCTGAATATCTATATTTCAGATGTGTCTCAGCACACCTGTCAGCTATTCAGAAAGGTATCCCTGCAAAATCTTTCTCAATCAGTGGCCATTTTTACCTCATCACACTCGCTGCTTCATTTGTTTATTCTTTCATCACACTAATATCTATTTTAAATTGCATGAGAACACTTATGTTCTTTCTCCTTGCTATGTTAGAGACACTGAGCATATACTTTGTAAAGAGCATTAGCTTCTCTGGCACAGATACGCATACTGGTATCCCATGGCTGATAGAAGCCTTTCCCTAAGAGCTTATGTTTCAGTATGAGACACAGACATGAAAAATCTAGTACACAAGTGCTACAAGGTTCAAGCACAGGATGCTAAGGGTTCCTAGAGCTTGAAGTTTTCATTGGCCTAAAGGTAAGAGAATGTTTCTCTCAGAATGTGGTAAATTAAAATCTGGAGGACTGGAGGCGGCGATGTGGAGGGATATTAGAGAAGTGTTCCAGGCACTGGGGAAAAAAAAAAAAAAACTCATTTATAGGGGCACTTACTGTTGATTAGTAAGTATTGATTTGTGTGTTAAGATACACACACCACACATCAAATGTTTGCTCCTTCCTTCTGTTTCCCTATAGAGATACACCATTAAATTCTTAAATCTAATAGGGCTTTTGTGTTCACCTTAATCCTGAGAAGTGGAATTAATGGAGGATGGTAATTGGAGCAAATTTCTTGAGCCAGGACAATAAGGAGTAGGTGAAGCATGGAAAAATAAGTTGGTTGTGAGAGTAAACTTTGCTTCATGGCTATTTACACCTTGATTTTCAAGTATAGATTCTACAGACTTCAATTATAACAACAAAAACAATTTAGTTGTCAGGAAGACAGAGTTTCCATGTCTGTTCCAATTGGATTAAAATAGTTTGAATCTAATTCTTTCAAGGTAGGATTCAGATTAAATATCTGAATTTTTTTAAAAGTACAAAAAGTAATTTCTAAAAATTCAGCAGTCAGTCAATTTCTGCAAATGTATTCCCAGGTAGTACACTCGTAGAGTTAGGCTGAGAAAAAGTGTTTATTAACCACTCGGAAGGTTAATAAAATAAATGAACAGAGAAAATGGTTTTCAAAACAAATAAGGACTAGACTGTGGGGTGAATTAAGTTCTCACTTGTAAGAGAAATAGGGAAGTACGTCCTGAGTAATAGAGAGTGGCAACTTAATCGTTACCAGTGAATGTCAATGCTCTTGTGGGAAGCAGTAATGAGAATTCAGTCAGACCAGGTTGGAGGGAAAAAATCCAAACACTGCTATTAATGGGACTATGTAACGCTAACTGGAAAAAGTGAGTCCTCCTCTAAGGAGACCAAACGGGGAATTGAGTATATGATGTATGGGTCTCTGATCCCCCTAGGTTTTAAACAACCAATTATAATGTATGATCCTAAGGAAACGAAGGAACCTTTGTTAACCATTATTTCCTCATCTATAATCAGTATCCTACATGGTTTGTTCCATGAAACACACGAGCTGACTCTTGACTATCTAGCACACAACATGCATTAAAGGTACAGAGGTTTCTGTCCGTTTTTGGAAAAACAGGGTGGGGCAAGTAGGCAGCCACAGGGAGAAGCAGAAGGGATGCAGCACACTCTTCTAAACAAAGATCAATGTGGGGCTTTGGTAGGACAGACTGCTGAGGCAAAACCCACCTTCTTACACTGCCAACATATACAGTAGCTCCCTAAGTGAAGGAGCTGTGGGACTGGCCAAAAAGAAACCTTAGCAAAGACAATCTTTGAAAACACTCTTTCAAGAGTACTGGATACATTTGGATTCTTGTATTTAAATTAAAAAGTAATGGGAATGAGAAAATAAAAGTATAAATTCTTATTAAAAATTATTTGAAAGTCCTACCTGAGCAATAAAGATGCCAGCCATCCATTCCATCTGAGTTTGAGGACTTTCACAACACAGGTGCCTGGAAAGCAAGGTTGATGAATTATATAATTCAAAATATAATGGTAAATATTCTCCATTGCCTTTTGGTGGTTAATTGATCAGAAAGCTCTTTGGATTTCTCCCGTTTTAATGATTTAATGCAATCAAAACAGGATTTATTTTAGTACAAATGGCTTCAGGCTTCTGTTAGATTACAGTATCAGAATAATAGACTGCAAATATGCCAGTTTAAATAAAATACAGTTAGGTCTTTGAAATGATCAGCAATACTTTTGAAGGAAGAAAGGTCAATGTCATTTGCTTTTCAGGCAAAATAACTTTTTCGCAGAAATTCTAAGCCTGAGATGACAAATACATGCACATTTCCTTAAGAGAAGAACTTTAAAGGATTAACCAGTATCCATCAATCTGATTACAAACATTAATACCCAAGACTCATGAAAAATGAATTAATTATTAAAAAAATACAACAACACGGAATGCCCAGTAACAATGATTCAGTAAACTTTTTAAGTAAAACAAAACCTAAATAAAACAGATCTTTCCCTTCAGGTTCAGAGAGTCAATTAGGAGACTAATATAAAAATTATAACATAGCAAGAAAGAGACAGTATAACTGAACATAAACATAGAAACAGCACACTTGGAGATGAGGCAGAGGTTGTTTCCTACAAAGAAAATTCTGTAATTGATATTAGAATGGCACAAGGGATATTTCATTGTAATTATATTTTTATAGTCCTGTATTACTGGAATTTATTTAAAATTATTAAAATTTCTAAAAATATTCTTGCTTCCTGCATTATTCTCCTAAAGACATATTGTTCCTTTCCATTCATGTCCAAGATACTATTTTTATTATGTACTATGTGTACAAGATACTATTTTTATTATGTACCATGTGTACAAAACATAGATGTAAAGAAGAAATAATGATTAGAGTTGAAAGTTATCTGTTAAGTCTTTTGGGGCATTGAGCTATGGTTTGAATGAAGAATTACAGGTGAGGATGGCAGTGATGAAGGACAGGAGGTTTCTATTGTATGGAAGAGGCTCATTAAAGCTACCACATCTATCAAACAAGCAGACATGAAGCAGCAAGGAAGGTATGGTGAATAGAAGACAGATTGTTTTATTAGTAAGTAGAAACAGGGAAGTCAGGGAAGACGAAGCTGACGGCACTCCATCTGAATGGGACTTGCACTCCACGGCAATAATTGTGTACTTCTTCCTGTAGGTGATATGATTCGGGAAAGAACTGTAAAGCACAAGAAACATGATCCAAATTGAAAAGTCTCTTTGGAGACTGGGTGGAGAAGTTGCTAGAAAAACAGCAGAGTCAGACATGAAGAGCATCTAGGACTCCTGAAATAATCTAAGAAGATGATGAAGGCATGGCCCAAGGATAATGGGGTGTGACTGAATCAGAGATAATTAAGAGGCAGATCGGGCACAGTCTAGTGGTCTAGTGATTGACGAGACACAGGCAGGTAAGGAGGACACATCCAGTACAATCTCTAGAGAGATAGTTGGAAACTTATGACAGCAATGGGGAAAACATTCTCATATGGTAAAAAGGGTTGATGCCAGTATATATTCTTTTGTTACTTGAAGGTTTTATTATTTTGAACATTTTCTTTAAAAACTGAGTTCTGGTTAGTTCTTCTCCTTTGTTTAAAACTGAATTTTACCTACTTATTCCATAAAAGCCAGTATTCTACTAACTAGGAAGAAAACAGATGTTCTCTTAAGAGGCAAATGGGGAGCAGAACACAAAGGGGACAGAAATGAAACTAAATATTGAAGCAAATCATTATCAATATTTAGAAAATATTTTATTTTTACTTTTATGAAATATTCCCTTACTATATAGATCTACCAAATAGTAACATCACTGATTTACTGAAATTATTACTATATCAAATTTAAAAATTGCCAACTGTTAACTTACCAATGATGTTTTTCAAAATATGCTGTCAATCCCCAACTGCAACACATGGGAAAAAATACACATTAAAATGATAAATTTTACATGACAGAATATAGAATTTGATGTTAAGGAGGTTAACATTTAATGGTGGGAATGTGCAATAGAACAGATACCCACAGTCATGACTCAATGAGTATGAACTGGCTACAGATAAATGATAAGTATAAAGAATTTGGTCATAAATTTAAATATGCTAAAGGGAAACAGAAGGAATTTTGTGATACTATAGGGTAGAGGGAGAAGATTCTCAGAAAATACTCATAAGACAGAAGCTTAGAAAAATGATGAAAATAATATATGCATTGGCCTACTGATTTGTGGGAATTTAAAGACTGCCAGTTGCAGGCAGGTAGGTATATGTACTAGGATTAGAGATTAAGCACGAAGGCAAAAATGAGAAAATTTCAATAGAACCTCTAAGTTTATTAAAATGATGCCTCATGATCTTAAGAAGTAGTACAAACACTAAGGTAATTTGAAATAAAGTGTTGTATAAACTGAACGCAGAGATGATTTAAGTGTTATAGAGGAATGGAATGTATAAGAAGGGTCTGTTTTCTCGCTACCATCTACATGTGACGGATTTACTATCAAATTTGATAAAAAGAAAAAAGGGCAAATTACAGGATCAAAATGTTCAAAAGCCAAGCGTCAGGGGGCTACAGGGGAAGTCTGTACTTTCTGTGTAGATTTACCTGAAACATTCCTTATGTTCCCTGCTTCTCGCTGATGAAGGAATGGGATGTAGAAAAACCCGTTTTCCAGTAAAAAAGGACCTTCTGGCTGTTTCCTACCTTACAGCAGGGAGATGCAATGCCCCACCGAGCAGAGCTGAGTATCCTGTTGTATCTGCCCACACGAGTTCCCTTGATCTGCCACAGCTTCCCTGACTTGTCTGTGGCAACTTAAGACATTTATCTACAGCTTAGTTTATAAAATGTTAGACTAATGTACGATGATTAAGTCCCTGCGGACATATTTTCTCATTAACTTTTCAACAATTCTTTCATCTCAAACTTTACCTCGTTGGAGGCTTCATTTTCTTTTTCACTCCAAGAAAAAACTTCATTGAACTGAGAGAAAACATTTTGTCATGTTTAGTACTCTGTAAGGGAAAAAAATATAAACAGATTTTATCATTTTTTAAAAATATCTATTGAGTGTCGATTACTGAGTTTAGAATTATTTAGTTTCTCCAATATTTCATGAACACCACATTTTTAGTAAATCAAGATTGATAATTACAGTGCTATAAACTTAGATTGGTATATATGTATAAGTTTATACATATGACAAACACATGTACACATACAGGTCAATAATTATTCAAAACACTTGGGACTAGATGTGTATAAGAACTAATATTTTTTCATATATTAAAAATACAAAACAATGCGTATGCAGTTAATTATATAAGACTATCATGCCACCAA